>CAMOHE010045124.1:0-50633 GCA_946598075.1 Artocarpus hirsutus | reverse complement strand
TTGATGGTCTTTGTGTATTTGCAAGCCATATGTTGGAGATGGAGGAATCGGAAGTTTTTGTTATGATTGTATGAAGCTTATGGTGGTCTCGAAATCTTGGGGTTTTTGGTAGCAATTGGCGTGATGCGAAGGATGTGCTTCTTGTGGCGAGGAGAGTATTAGGGGATTTTCAAACTTGCAAAGCTTTGGTCGCCAAAAAGATTGACCAATGGTCGGCCGGATGGGAGAATTTGGCTTTGTCCCTCAGCGGGGTAACTTAAAATCAACGTGAACGTATCTATTAGGAAGGGAGCTTCGGAGATTGGAGTGGGTGCCGTTATTCGTGATGAACATGGTACAGTGATTGCATGGTAAGTTAAGGGTGGAAGGCTTGATTAGTCCTCACATTGCCGAATGTATAGCGGGGAAGGGTTAGACTTTGCAGCAGCTTGTGGAGTAGAGGTTCAAAGTATTGAATCAGATGCAGTGAATGTAGTGGCAGCCGTTAATTGCCCTATTGCTTCGGATGATGTAGGGCCGGTCATTGCAGATGTTAGATGGTAGATGTCTTTAGTTTCTGGTTGTCTTTGTGGGAACCATATCTCTTGACAAGGAAATATGGTAGCCCACGTGTTAGCTAACTCTATTTTTAGGGGTGGTATTAATATTGTTGCTATGGATTATGTTCCTTTCTTTGTAGCTTCTGTACTAACCGTCAATTTGGTTAATTAATAAAATTTTGAGTCTTCTTATAAAATAAAATGCTAATAAGATGCATACAAAAAAGACAAAAAATATAGATTTTGCAGGAGGACCAGCGAAGATCCACTCATTCCATCCATGTCGCAAGTCAAGAATCCATGCCTTGTCTCCTCCATGTCCTAACTCGCTTCTCCGATAGGTAGATATCACCAGAGGAAAAGGATGAGTTTTAAACTCTTTTTCTAATTTTTTTTTATTCTATATGCTTCTAGTAAATCTGATTTTGTTTTTTTTTTTTTTAATTTTTCATTTTCTTAGAAAATGACTTTTGTTTGTAGAATTTTTTAACCTAAATTTTGGTACTCATTAATAGGGGTCATTGATGCCTTGGATCTGATCAACATCACACATAGCGATCAGACTACCCTCTAGGTCTCTTCTCAGATTCCCTGGTCGTACCTACAAGAAGAGGAAACGTCTTGGAGGTCAAGGGGGACACTGCGTGGTGTAGCTAAGGCCTCTTAAACGCTCAATACTTAGTTTAGAAAGTAAGTTAGAACTTGAAGTTAGAAATTAAACACTATAGCATGTAAGAGCTTTATACTATAGTAAACTACTATGGCATATGAGAGTTTTATACTATAGTAAGTTGGAAAGTTCCAACTTGCTTCTCAAACAAAGCCCAAGTCAAGTACCTATTCGGTTTAGAGAGGTGGGGCCTAGGCGTAGGTGAGCGTGACCTGGGTGTACCATAATACAGTTTTAGGGTGGCAATTGACAAATATCATGATCTCTTTTTGTGAAGGATTTCCCATTGGAGGGTGCCACATGGTGGTCTAAGGGATTGCACAGCTCCATGCATGGAAGTGTTGCCATGTTCGATAGGGCCATTCCCAATGCCGAGCAAGGCACACTGGCCTGTCTTGTCTAGTCTGCCCCTTGTTAGATGGTCGATAGTAGCTAAGAAAGCTTCCCAACATGGCCATCGAGCAAGCAGTTGCTGTGATTCTGGCGACAGTGCGATGACAGCATTATGTCAAGCATGGTGGTCAACATGCCCAAATGGAGGTTCCTCGAACAGCATGCCAACACCCCCAACAAGTGTGTTTGAGTCTTCTACATCATAAATTTGATTGCACAAATAAAATTGAATATTCACAATAAGAGCTAGTTATAGATTCCATTTAATCTTTTTAATTACAGTTTTGTCCATGTGTTTTGTTAATACTCTAATGGGTTATTTATTTGTGATGTAATTATCAATGAGGAATTAGGTTAATTATTTGATATTTATTTGATATGTTTACAAAACAAAGTTATTTTAGCACTTTTTAGCATTTAAGTTTGTTATGTTCTTTTGAGATTTTAATTTATTTAATTGCATTTTGTTTTTATTTTATTGTACATCATTTTTATTTTAATTAATTTGATTTTTTTATTTAATTAAATTTTATTTTAGTTTTTCCCTTCTAATTATCTATTTATCCTTCTTTGTGTATGTAAATTAGGTCAAAAAGGTCCTTCTCAAAAAAAAAAAAAGGGTAAAAAGGGCAAAATAAAGCAATTTGGAACTTAATTAAGGTAAAAAAAAAATGACCAACAATTCAAAACTAAAACTGCTTCATTGTTTAACCACACGCAGGCATCATCCCAGCGTATCAGCGTGCATCCATTGGCTGCAACATGCCTCACCAAACTGCACGTTGCTGCATCAATCACCTCAGCGCTCCGCCACTCAGCACACGTAACTCACTATGATGATGCCTTATAGGGTGTTTTAGGAAACATGGTTGGAATCAATTGCAGTTAAAAATACTGTAATATATGAGAGCTTTATACTCTAGTAACTTGCTTTTTTTATAGCTATTGAAAGCTTTACATTATTTGTTGATTAGAACCAAGTGGTCTAATCGAGAGCAAAACACTAATTGCACTATACTATTTTTTTAAATATTAATTCACCTGATGAGGTTTTGACCATCAGAAACAAGAGGTGGAGTCCATTTTTGTTTCTGATGGGTCAAAACCTCGTCGGGACAGGACAAATAATAGTGCTCATTTCTTTTCTTTTTTTTTTTGACATGTGGGAATAAATAGCCCCCAGTTGCCATTTTTTTAGGACCAAAATTGAAGAAAAAGAAAAAGAAAAAAAAAGGAAAGAGTGAAATAAATATATTGTTTAGTTTAGGTTTAGGTTTTATTTTATTAGTTTAGATTTTTATTTTCTACAAGGTCAATAGAGAAGGCCCTTTGAAACAACAAATGGAAGGGAAAGGAGATGTAGAAGACGAGCTTGAAGACTTGTGACATGTAGAAGATGAGCTTAAAGACTTGTGACACCTTTAAATGGGTTTTATTTCATTTTATTTATTTTTTATTTTTCTATGCCTCTTTATAATTTGTGTTTATGATATAGCATAGTTATGAAGATTATTAATTCTATTTATTTATGTTATTCAAAGTTTATTATACCATGTTGCGTGTTTATTACACTATCTAATATTTTTGAATATTTGATTAATATTTTAATTGATTTAGGAATAATATTAAGACCGAGAGGTGATATATGAGTTGTAGCTCTTTATAATGGATGTCATGAATTAATTGAGGAGGAGAAAGAGATGTTCTAATCTTTTTTGTGCAGTTTATATTTGAATTAACATTAAACTTAATGAGCTTTCATATATTCTAATACACATAGGGATATAGGGGTTAACGTGTGCGAGTATTTTTGACATTGCTTAAGAAAGATTATCAATGAAATAGGGTTTTTCAATTGTCAATATAGATAATTGTTGGTTTGCCTAGAAAAATTTATTGAAAGACGTAAAAACACATCATAATTGATTTTTTAAAGTTTTTCTTGAAACACAAGGAACCATCTCATGATACTATATACAATACTTAAATAAACTTGTACTTACAGGTTTAGCAAACGACTTTGAATGATCAAGCGTTCCAATTCCTTTACGTCTTCCTTGCCTATTCTCCTTTTTTTCTGAATCAACCAATGAGTGAGCATTGGTGAGACTCCTTGGATGCTCTATTCTATATCTCCTTCCATCCTTTTTTTTGGAGAGGTTCTCAAGGCTCTAGAGGGGAAAGCTATAAAAACTCTACATAGAGACTAAAGAAAAGCATAGCTTCTAAGGTCTATTAATATATGCACATCAACAAAGAAATAGAAGCAAAATCACACTGGGATTATGCTTGGAAATCACGCCAACCCTAGTAGTTGGAGAGATGATATGTGTCATTCTTATCCCCTATTAGTGTAATCTAAAATCCATGCAATATCTATTTGAGATTCAATCTAGGTTCAAATTGAGAGATCCATAATTTTAACACTTAAAATAAATGCTTTCATGATTTTTCAATTATTTATTATATTTGATAAAATAAATAATTGTTAAGCAATATCGATTATAGTTTTTAAGACAAATTTTCTGCATATTGATAATTATCATGTGATATGATGATATTATCACTACATCAAAAAGACGCCCAACATGCCCTTAGGGTACAAAGTTGGCTTCACAAATAATGCCGGTGATGCATTGTGAATTTTGAAATCAACCCCTGCAAATTTGAAATCATCCAAAAAATTTCCAATAATTTATCTCAAATATTACAATGGGGCTAACGAGGGGATCCAATGAATGGATCTAATCAAAGCTCCAATAAAATTTAATTTTAGTGTACGCCACTATCGGAAATCAAAATTGACTCTTAGATTATATATATTAATTATATAGATCCTTAAACATCAAATATTGATAATAAGACTATCTATTTATAAAATCATTTACTATGTGATTTTACCATTCACAATAATATTTACAATTGGAGCTGGGTTTATTTTTTTCATGCAAATTTTCTAATTATTTCTTTGTCCATGAGTATAATTAGTTCTCTAATGGATGACATTTTTATGAACAAATCACAAACGAAAATTTTGGGTAATATTAGATATCATATATTAAATTGCAATATCTATGCATTCAAGTTTTTTCAAATTAATACTCCTGAGAATATTATCTCATCATCCTATCAAGTAAGGACTAAGAATATGTATCTATAAGTGGTGTTTCCAACTACCTATAATATTATGTCTCTAATATGTCAAGTTTTTAATCTTGAATTAGTAGATCTCATCCATTAACAATCAAAAGACAATAAATATATGTGAGTCCACTACTCACTTCATGAGTAAGGTAAGATTCATAAGTGATCGACAATGACAGAATTCTATCTTCTCAATACAAAATCACAGGAAAAAAAAAATAAATCTATTTTGGTCTAAGTTTAATGTGTTTTAAGCATATTGATGTCTCCATTTAGTAATCATCATATTACTACACTCCCAATAAGATAATTCTATTATTTGTCTAGTTTCATCCACCTACGTAAACCTAATTTATACTAACTATCTAATCATACCCTTTGTATTATAAACACTTCATATACATAATTATGGACTTTTACAACTATTAGAAATATAATATTTGAACATATGTATGCATATATATGTAACAATATATACAGAGAAGAGAATAAAAGTATTTTGTTTATTAATAATGCAATACTTTAAATCTGATATGTCTAATTGGAATTTTACAATGTGCTTTAAAGCACCAATCCCCACGGTAACAACCTTTAATAGCATGGTAAATGGGAATTAAATTGGAATAGTTATTGTGAACTTAAATGTTCTAGCATTTTGGTTATTTGAATTGTCTTAGTTGTTTAAGTTAGTTTATTCTTTTTCTTATTCAACGCTTTGATTTCAGTCATTCAAATGATTTCAGGTTTAACAAATTTGGGTGATTAATTAATCATAAATAATGCAATTCTCGTAGAATATTCGACACTCTTACTCATACATTTATTATTTGTGATTACTTATTTACTTGCAAAAGCATTCCACACTAATATCAAATATGTTCGAATACTCATGAGATGGGAAACCTAAATTAACACTTTATGAGAACTTTATTAATCTTCATGATAAAATTACGGATTTCATATCTTTGAGTATAAATTATTTTATTGACATATGTTTGACTAAAGATCTAATTCTATTGTGGTCTAGTTTTATGTACTACAACAATCTAAATAAACATTACAATGATCTAAATAAATTATATTAGGAAATAAACAATACCACAATCTTATCAAAATAAAGCCTAACTTTGTCCAATTGTGAGATTTAGCAATCCCTACCAAGTTTTTTGAAATTATATATTTTATTTATAAACACTTTATATACATAATTTAAGCGTATTACTCAATAATGGATCATTCTTATGAAGTTTACTCACAAATATAATAATAAATGATTAACATGTGTAAACAGATAAAATGCAAAACTTTATTTCAAATTATATCATAATGTTGAAATAAGATTATACCATTATTACTTTCAAAGCACCCCGTCCCACCACAAAAAGCACTGAGCTCAAAATTGTCGTAGAGAAAAAGCTTAAAATTATTAAAGGCTAGGAGAAAAATGTTAAGAGCAAGGAATGATTAGTTTCAGAGGCAATATTTGGTCCCATCGGAGACCTTTAGTTACGACAACGACGCTTGATGGTGCTGACATCACCAGGGGTAAATGTGAAATTTCAATTTTTTTTAAAAAAAAAATCAAAATTGCCATATTATTAACATAATGCGATAGAATAAAAAAAAACAAGAATATACATATATTTACGTGAAAATCTAAGACGGAAAAACCACGAGTAGAGGAAAAGAAAATCACTAAACTTGAAAAAAAATTATAAGGTAATAGTGATAAAGGAGGCTAAAAGTCGATAATGTTAAAACCCTAACGCAATACATCATATATATATATATATATATAAATATATATATAGGCATAAAAAAACCCTAAATGTGATATAACCTAATAGGCCTGAAACATAAACTAAACGGCCCAAAATGGTCCTACACCTCCGGCGAAATCAGTGATAGGCTATAGAATTGGGTCTGTCGGCTCGATCCCCCCGCTACCATCGCAAATTTCATGAAAAATTCCATATTTGTTCTTTTACAACAATTGTGGCACTACGAACTTTTCGGTTCGGACCAAACTGAATTCAGATCACTATACTCTACTCTATGCTACTCCATACTTTTTTTATTTTATAATTCAATCAAGTAACGTTGAGTTTAATTCTTTTAGCCCTTTACAAGAATGTCACAAATCCGACTTTTGGATTTACTTATGCCATAAAAAAAAAAAAAGGGGGTATTTCAAGAGAACATCAAATTCTCAAACTATTATAATTTAAATGCAAACTCTACCCTCAAGATATCGGTCGATAACCATCTGTTTGCATTTTGATACTTCACAGTAACTAACAGCAACTACCAATGTCCATTGTGATACTTTGCAGTCATCGCGGTTCAACAATTAACACCCAAAACCATCGATATCGTGCACTGATACTTTGCAATTATCAATAGGTAACCTCCATCGACCATTGTTATACTTTCTAGTTATTTTTAGAATAAGATACTTAGAAACTAGTTTATGAAATTCCTATGGACTATTTTACATTATTTAAAGTATAGTTTGAAGGTTTGTTCCTGAGTCTAAAAAGCTTCTTCTTAAAATGTTTGGATGATTTGTTAAAAGTGTTTTAATTCTCTGAAAAAAGCTTTTAGTTAAAGCTACAAAATATGGCTTATTAAAAATATATTTTTAAGATAGATTTTAAATCCTTTGCTAGAATTTTAATAAGACATAACAGACTTCATTATAACATTTTTATTAATTTTTGAAAAAAATTTAAAATCATTTTGACCCTTTTAAGCTCTTTTAAAAACATGGTTTCAATTACTTACTAAAAAAAACCACAACTTTGGCTTCTCTTCTTTGACTAAAAATACAAACAAAAACTCCACCAAACGAACCCTAAGTATTTTATTTTAAATAGCATGATAACCACTTATTGGTATATTTGTGAGTGAGACACTATATGATTCTAATACTTGCTAATGTCCTTAGATTATATGTAGGAAGTGTTTATATATAGAAAATATAATTAAAGGGCTTAGTATAGATTAATAAAGTTTACATTCAATAAAATAAAGATGGAAACTTATTTTTTTAAGATTGTGGCGTCACCTATTTTCTAATTAGAGGAATTATCTTACATTTGTCGTTGTAAGATGAGTGCAGTATATAAACACAAAACATTAAACAATATATTATAATAGATTACTAGATAAGTTTTTCGATTTCTAAATATCAAAAAACTATATTTTGATTCTATAAAAAATTTAGAATTTAAATTGTTTATTTTAGAAAATGATTAATTTCAAATTTAACTGGGGAGTCGAGGTGGAAATATTTTTTTTTTGGGCTGGCTTAACTCCATGAATAGAGTTTCTCTTTTTTGGCCCTTATAATTTAAAATTGCACAAAACTGGTCCACTAACTTATTAGAAGTTGCAACTTTGGTACCTCAATCAATGAAATGTCAATTTTTAGTGGTACAAAACATGTGTGGATCATGTGTTTACATGACAAATAGAAAAACAATTTAGAAGAAATAGACTTTAATTTGAAAAAATAATAAAAAAAAAGCTTTAGTATTGCTTTCTGCCTTGTGCAACACCCCTGCATTGTTATTGTTATCCTATATTTTCTTTTATAGATGAATTGTGACCCACAAATGTTTAGAACTGTTTAAAAAATTAACGTTTTATTGATAAAGATACAAATATTGCAACTCTAAGCAAGTTCAAGAGTCAATGTTGTGTCATTTTGAATTGAAGGGCCAAAGTAAGACAATTATATTTTGAGGGATTAAATTTGAATTCACTTTTACTCTAGAAAAAATGTGGATGGGTACTTAACAAATGGTTAACCTAAAAAGAAAGTAATTATTCCTTTGACAACATTAGTTCAATCTAACTTCTTTCAATTTGAACCGATGTATTTTTCGTATAAAGTTTGAATTGTTACATTAATTTTTAGTTGAACTTTTCAATTGGCGACCAAAATACACCCTAAGACTAATCTTTATAGTAATTGAATCTCATGTTAATGCTATACAAGTTCTTTTTATTCTAATATATTTAAGCTTTGGTTTTTATTTTGTAGATTTTACTTAAAAGTAAGATTTTCCTTTTATTTTCCCTCAAATAAAATATTTTACTTTTATTGAGAAAAATTGCAATTTTGTAGTCTGAATAACATCTCAATATACAAGTTCTTTTTATTCTAAAATATTTAAGCTTTAGTTTTTATGTTTTAGATTTTACTTATAAGATTTTATTTTTATTTTCCCTCAAAAAAATATTTTACTTTTATTGGGAAAAAATTGCAATTTTGTAATATGACTAACACCTCAATGTTTTGTTTATAAGAAGTATCTGACACTATTTCACAATCAATAAAAGGCGGTTAGACTTTAAGAAAAATATATAAAAAAAAAATTAGAAAGAAGATATCTTCTACATTTTTATAATAGAAGGGAACAACATGAAATGCAGAGTTTTTTTTTAGTACAATACATTATCATAAAAAAAAAGATTTTAGTGGAGGAAAAATAAAAAGAAAATTACTCACAAATATATATGACAAAATCAAATTTGTGAACAATGTTTAAGGACATATTCGAACAAAAAAGAAACGTTTTGGATTGCAAGAAAAAAAAAAGTTCACAAATTTGAAGCATACATATGAGTAAATGGTATTTGAATGTAAAATTGAAAAAGTAAATCTACTAAAATACCAGCTCTAGTCACATCGTGTGTTTCCTTCCCATATTATATATCAAATAGAAAACTAATTTGGGCGTACATATGAAAAAAATAATATTTAAATAAGGACATATTTCACAAAAACATATGGTGGTAAAAAAGTTACAAAAATAAAAATATCTATAAAAGTCACGGTTGAAAGAATAATATTTTAAAGTGTCTTTAGTTAAAAAAAAGAAATAAAATTTTAAGGGTTAGAAAAGCAAAAGGGAAAAGTTAGCAAAAATTTAAAAAAAAAAAAAGAACAGAAAGACAAAATAACTTGATTAATTTTTGAATAATATCACTCGGAGTATGAAAAGAAAAAAAAAAGTTAGTTAAAATGAAAAAAGAAAAAAATCACAAAAAGACAAAATAATTGGACCAATTTTAAATAATGCCGTGAGAAAACGCTCACTTATAATATAATAGTTGTTGTACTAACAAAAGAATGTGGATAAGTAACTGGGGGTATCGTGTTGGTTCACAAGGCTGCGTAACTTTTAAAGCTTCAGCATTTGAAGTTTGCAAGGTCTAATATAAAATTTACCGGTTAACGTATTCTTTTAAAATTTACAAATACATCGCAATTTACATAACTTTAACTTTTGAAATTTATAAATTTTAACGTAAAATTTACAAATTATCATATTTCCGACCCAATGTTGAGACTTTTCTCCAAACATTATAAAAGTTCTGTGTGAGTGACTAAACACTTAATATGTAGTAAACACTTAGTAAGAGAAAAAAGAAAAAAAAAACTGTTTAGTAAAAACTTATAATAAAATATATGCTTTAAAACCGTTAAATCTATATAACTATTTTTTAAAAAAATTTAATAGCTGAACAACGGATGTCTCCTAATGATTTTATTTCTTTTTTTCTTTTTAATAAAAAAAGGGCTTATAGTTTGCATTTCTCTTCCTTCTCTCCCTTCAAGTCAGGTAGCTCTCTCAATCGTTCTTTCTATCTGAGGGATTTTTAAAAATGGCCACGCACTATTACGCCGCTGCCAAATCCTGCCTTGGCCCGTGAACGTCGTCAATACCCACAGCCCAAAGTTTCTTCCTTTCTGTCTCAGGTAAGGAATTTGCTCACTCTTTGTAACGAATTCTTTTTACTCCATTTTGTTTGGGAATTCTTCATGATATGATTTTTTTGTTTTTGGGTCTGTTGGTTATTTTTGCAACTTCGATGACTTGTTTCCGTGTTTTTGATTTTATTCGAAACCGTTGGTCTAAAGATGGAATCGACCAAATTGGATTCCTAAGTTTTGTTTTGTCTGGGGGAAG
The DNA here is from genome assembly GCA_946598075.1 of Artocarpus hirsutus. Lineage (NCBI taxonomy): Eukaryota > Viridiplantae > Streptophyta > Magnoliopsida > Rosales > Moraceae > Artocarpus > Artocarpus hirsutus. Next base: position 39,906 of record CAMOHE010045124.1, on the reverse strand, counting down.
GGAATAAGATTGTGATAGAAATGATTTATTCTAATACTATGTTTTTGTGTTCATTGGAATTAACATTGGGATCGCAATAATTATGTTAGTTTTTCTTTCCTTTTTTTTTCCAGTAAAGTAAAATAATATGTTTGGTTAGTTATTGAAATGTAATGGAAAATGTAAATATTAGAACATTCGTAATGGATTGTTCATTTCATTAGTCCACTTTAGGAATACAAATTCAAGCATTTTAATGGAATATGAAATAGCTATATCTAAGTCTTTAAGCATGATTTTAGGAATTTTCATACTTTTTTGATGATCATTCCATCAGACCATTCTTACTATTTTGTACCTTGAATTACCTATATACCATGCTTTCTCTATGTGCCTTTGTTTTACTATTTTCGGCGTGTGTAAAGCACATTTTGTGCATTTTTTTTCCTGTTGGTGCATTTTTTTTTTTCCTTTTCGTGCATTATTTTGTTTTGATTTCTGTCCCTGTTAGTGGTAAAGACTCCATGTTGTTCTTCTTTTCAGCCAGCGAGTCTTTGATTCTATGCTATGTCACAATTAAACTATTTCTAATGAACTATGCTTTATCATATCAGTGCTTGGACAGATTGTTCACGGGGCCTTTTTTTTTTTTTTGAGACAAAACAATTTTCTTATTGCATTATTGGTTGCCTTTGGTTTCTGGGACATTAAAGTTTTTCATGTTTTAGTATAACCTATTCTTGGGTTTTTGTTTAGTTGGGGGTAAATGCCATGTTTTGATAAAGTTCTGCTCAATGGGTGCTCTATTGTTTTTGGAAAATGCTAAACTCATCTTCACGCCACATACTATTTGGTGCTTGATTTTTAAGACGTCCCAAAATGAGTTGTTGAGCCGTCAAATTGTCCCAAATTAGTTCTTCTGTTTATCCGGCTGTTAAAATGTTGCCATAAAAAGGCACATGAGGACCGTTTGTAGTTTACTGGGAGTTAGTTTTATTAAAACTCCTTAGTTTGCAATCATTAATAGAATACCTAGTTTTTATTTATTAAAAAAAATTCCGTAGTCCGGCTTTTAAGTCCCTGCCTGGTCAATCGACTGTGTGGTACTAAGCTTGTGGTGGTGGCAATGATACCGAGTCCATCCTTTTAGTAGGATTAAGTTAGTTTCCTTGCGTTCTATCGGTGAGCCTCATGATTTCTGTTATAGATAGAAAGGGAACGAGCGACAGGGTGGCATCAATAATCCCTTCTGTGTTTCAGAAATAAATAAATGAATAAAGTGGCACATAATATATATGGTGGTTTATTTATTTACTGTAGCGACAGACCTCCTATACATTTATTTAGTGCTTTAAAAGTCCAGCATATTTATTTCCATGCTACGCAGGCTGATATAGTAGGTCTTTTAATGGATTTTGAATTTATGCTTATTTCGAGTTGAAAGAGCCATTATGGTTGTAATTTCTAACCAAGTAATTGTATGAATGTTTGAATTTTCATGCTGAGCCTGCTGTGCAAATATTTCAAGGATATCTGTCCTTCCTTTCTGGTGATTATCAATAATAATGAAGCTTCACTCACTTGTGCTCCATTTCATTGGAACTTATCTAAGGTGTTTCCAATTTGTTTCCTTGTATAAGCTACATTGTTTTCTCCTCTATGAAAACTCTCTCTCTGTTTATCTTTATCTATATCTATATATATATATATATATATATATATATATATAGGGTTAATCGCATAACTATGCCTCCTAGTTTTTATTATTTCTCAATTTGTCTTTCTGTTTTTAGAAACTACAAAGGTATCTTTTGAATTTGAAAAACTTGCTTTAATTTTATCCCTTGCAGACTTTTTTGACTTAAAAAACACAGAGAAGATAAAAATACCCTTGACTAAACCTAATTTGTTTATAAAATATATATTTCTTCTTGAGAAAAATTTTAAAAAAGTGTATTTTAAAATTTAAAAAGTCATAAAACATAAGATCTTTTTTGAAATTTGATGTTTTGTTTTAGGTCTTTTTTTTTAATGTTTTTAACATGTAAAATATTTGTCATGACTATTTAAGGGTAGTCATGTTGTTTTGTCCAATTTTTTTTATTCATAAGGATAAAATTGAAATAAGTTCTTAAAATTTCAAAGATACCTTTGTAGTTTCTAAGAATAGAGGGACAAATTAAAAAATAGTTAAAACTAGAAGGTATAATTATGTAATCAACCCTATATATATATATATATGTGTGTGTGTGTGTATGTAAGCTACGCATTTTCTCCTCTATGTAATATATCTTTTGACACATCACAAACTCATCTTTGGGATTTCCCTTTGCCGTGTGTTGTTTCCTTTTAATTTTGCGACAATTTTGCATTCCCATCATACTAAACGAATCTTTTCTTTTTGTTATGTATGATTCATATGGGCTTATTTCATGTTTCAATTTAAGCAAGGAACATGCAATGACAGTACCTTTTTTTTTCATGGACTTTTTAACTTTTATTTTATCTACACTTGAGTTTTTTGGGGCGAGTTAATTCTGAAACTCTTATTTTAACTACTCTTAGTTTTTGCGGCGAGTTAATTCTGAAAATTTATTTTTTTTAAGAATGTTGCTCTGTGTTTTGACACTTTCTCTCTATGGATAATGTGATATATGCAGTTTCCAACTTATAGAAGTTTGTCTTATATTTACATTTGTTTCCTGAGTTAGGATTTTCCTTTTTTCCTTGATTGTTGAGATTTTTAAGGAAGTCATTTTCTGACCTTTTAGCAAAGGTTGGTGCTAGTCCCACAGATCATTTACTTTCCATGTGCTATCATTTTCTGATGTTTAAGGTTTAAGTTTTGCCTTGAAGTATGATAAAATTTGTTTGATATTTTATCTCTTGGTCAGTCATGGGTTTTTGTCTTAGGTTTTCCCTGTGGCGGACTCTGGGAATCCATGGCTGGGGGACGAAAAGGAGCAGGAAGAGGAAGGGGAAGGGGAAAACATAATAACAGCAATGAGAGTACGAGCGGGAGAAGAAAAGGCATGAGACCTTCATCTAACATAAAAGGGGCTCTGTTTGTTGAAGGAGGAATTTTATCCGATTGGTCGTCTACTCCTACTCCTTCTAGAGGTTCCTTTAATTCACTTTTTGTACACAATGAGTGATGAGCTAATTTTAATGCTACATGATTTTTCATTTGCCCGTTTGAGGATCCAGAAGAACATTTGAAGTGTTGATTTGATTTTTAGTTTTTGCCTGTGACATTGTAGTAAATATATATAAATATATATGCTTGAATTTATTTCCCTCACTTGGGCTCGCTCAACTGGGTAAATGATGACAAATTTTCAGCTTTTCTGGTTTCTTTCTTACAATTTCTGAACTACCAAACGTATAAGCATTCAGGGGGCTTGAGGGGTAGATTAAATTGTTTCTGTTTCCGTTTAGTTGAATTTGTTTGTGCTTTCAAATTTCAGGAAATATTCCTAGTGGGAGTGGGAGTATCAACAAATCTGGGTCTAAATCTTGAAGCTTGGAACGAACAAAAGCGGGTTCTGCTCCTAAAAGTGGGTCTCTAAAATCATTAGGGAATGCTGTCGGATACCAATATCCTTCCTTTGATCAGGTCTGTTGTATTTCTTAAAGTTTTTTTCTTTTTTGTTCAACCATCATTTTGGAGATGTGTTTGTTCCAGTAGCAAATAGGTGGAGGAAAAACGTTAATTGTCTTGCTTCAGGGGAAAAAAATAAGTTTTTCTTCTTTTCACTTGTGAGCTTGCATTTTAGAGAGGAAATTATTTTCTTTGACACACTCTCTGTGTTTGTGTGTGTGTGTGTGTGTGTGTCCAGGTTGGGAAATGGTTGCCGAATTATTCATCAATTTAATTTTCCATTGGAAAACTTAGGAAAAATAACTTCCAGTGCTATTATGGGTTCATACTCTTTTGGTTATCTCTTTACAGGAGTCTTTGCAGCCAGAATTACGTCTTGAGAGCAATAATGAAGATAATACTTTAAGCAGTTCACAGGCTATCGCTTTAGTTGATTCTAAGGATGCCCAGATATTTGCTTATGTGGATCAAACACCATCTTCAAGGTCTCCAGAGATGGAATTTTCTTATGACTACAGTTCTGGTTTCGCCTTAGGTGATGGCTCCTCCCATAGAGGTTTGACGTTTTTTGACGAACTTGAGGAAACTCCAAGTGGTGTTGAAGCTTCGTTAAAGAAAATGGAAGAGGAAGAAGACCCATGTTTTAACTCATTGTCCTCTGAGCTGGAAATGAATGCTGAGGGGAATAATTATGATGATGGTGTTGCGGTGGCTGAAGAATCGCCAGCAATGGTGTCATATCCAATAAGAAATTCTGGTTTTTTGTCATTCAGAGGCATGAAACTATACACTGAAGATATATCTGATGAGGATAGTGATGGAGATGAAAATGATGAAGGAAGTTCACAGTCTTCCGATGCGGATGGATCTTCTGAAAGTGATGACTCCGAAGACACTACTGACAGCGATTTGGATGTTGATGACGAGGTTGTAGAAGATTATCTAGAAGGGATTGGTGGGCACGGCAGTATATTAAATACAAAATGGTTGGTGGAGCAGGAACTTGATGAGTCGGTTGATGATACTTCGTCAAGCAGTGGCTATGATGGGACTGTAAAGAAGTTGGGTGGAATTGCTCTTCAAGAAGCACCAAGGGAGTATGGAATAAAGAAGGCCCGTCCAAGACAGAAAAATAATGCGGTTGCAAGAGATTCTTGGTCCTCGCCTTTAGATGAGTTTATGCTCATAAAGGACACAAGAAAACTTTCTGCCAAAAAGATGCCCCACTTCCCTCAATCTTGGCCCTTTGGAGCTCATAAGAGTAAAAAGTCAAAGAAATTTCCCGGTATAAGCTTGCTTGGATACTCTCTGTATGAGCTGCTTTGCGTATGATGTTCATGAACCTGAATTTTGTTCGTGGGTATAATATCTGAAGTAGATTTCAAAGTATTTAAATACTGTTGATAATTTATATGCTTCATTTTTTACATAATTTGTCTCTTCTGTTTTCTACTTGTGTTTGATATTCTTCTAATTCGCATGCATTCAGATGAAAAAAAGAAACATCGTAAAGAAATGATTGCCATGAAGCGTCGGGCGAGAATGCTACTCCGTGGTGTTGATCTTGAGCAAATAAATTTGGTGAGGAAAAGGTCCCCTGATGTTATTCGGGCGGTTTGATATTGTTTTCAAAATAGGTGAAAATATTTTTATTTTGAAAAATTAGAATTTTTTTATAATTGTATTGAGAGTATTTTTAAAATTTTTGCTCAAAAAATATGCAAATACATTTCTAAAAATTCTGAGAACAAAAACAAACGTGTCATTGTGTTTGGTAGTATTCTGAGAGAAACTGTAATGGTCCTTAAAAATCATGGAGCATTTAGATAGTAGCAGCTCTTTAGCAGAATTGGGCAAATATATCAATGCGTGTGATGGTTCATTCTGTTCGGTATTAAAAAGAGTTTACAGCTTCCATGTTTTGGATTGTAGAAACTGGAGCAGATTGTTTTGGAAGGAGTAGATATGTATTCTTTTCAACCTATGCATTCCCGTGATTGTTCCCAGGTAAGGTTTTGTTAACTTTTAGTTTAGCACTGATTTTATTTAAACCAACTTTGTCATATAATTTAATTTGCATAATAGAACTTATGTGTTGGTCTCGATCTTCTTCTTTGTGTGTGTGTGTGTGTGTGTCCATAGATTAGCACTTTTGAAGTTTCATTTTTCTGTTGTTCTGTTTTAGGTACAACGGTTGGCCTCAATTTATCGCTTGCAAAGTGGTTGCCAAGGCTCTGGCAAAAAAGGGTATATATTTTCCTTATGGTTTCTACACCAAGTTGAACGTAGTGTTGATCCTCAAACAAACTTGAACTTCTTTTTTTTCCCCTTTTTCTGTCCAGGTTTGTAACTGTGACACGAACTCATCAGACCTGCATGCCATCTTCTACTGATAGAGTTCGTCTGGAAAAGGTTTGAATTCTCAACATCTATAAATATTAAAGGCATATTTTCTTTTCTTCTCTATAAAATCATCGGTCATCTTGAAATTTCAGCTTATAGAAGCTGGCTCAGAGGATGCTTATTTTCCTGTGGTTGAAGCTCCCAACATAAAATCAACCGCCATGGCAGGCGTCAAGCAAAGGAAGGCATCAACCAACCGACAGGCCAGATCCAATGAGAGACAAAATGGTAAAAGGGAATCATATGCCAGTCAACCGGTCTCGTTTGTATCTAGTGGCGTGATGCGATCAGAAACCGTTGAGGTTATGACCGCTGATTCAATGGATACAAATTTGGGTTGTAAAAATAAGGAGGTTGCTGGGTCAGCAAACTTTGGTGCCTTTGAGGTGCACACAAAGGGTCTTGGCTCGAAAATGATGGCCAAAATGGGATTCGTTGAAGGTGGAGGCTTGGGAAAAGAGGGTAAAGGTATTGCAGAGCCCATTGAAGTGATCAAACGGCCTAAATCACTCGGGTTGGGAGTGGAATTCTCTCATGTCGTGGATGATCCTTCATCTAGTGATCCAGCCAGCAGTAGACCACAAAAATTTTAGTCTCAAAGACTTGGTGCTTTTGAAAAGCATAACAAAGGATTCGGATCGAAGATGATGGCAAGGATGGGTTTTGTTGAAGGCAGGGGACTGGGCAAAGATTCACAAGGGATGGTCAACCCTCTACTTGCAGTGAGGCTACCAAAATCTAGAGGTTTGGGTGCTAAAGATTAGATCTATCAATTGTCTATGCCGTTGCATTCTGTGTCCTTTCAATTCCCAGGAATATTCTCAAAACCCCGAAGGAAACTGTGCTAGTTTCATGGAAAGACTCCCATATCTATCATCATGATCCAGTCCCATATCTAGCTTCATGATCCACCATCGTGATTGCACAAAACCGGCTACCTCCCACAATGCTCACAAGGCTCGCAAACACAGTCGGATTTTTCGCGATCTCCATCGAGACTAGATTGGGCTAGGGGCGGCGTGGGTAGTTTGGATGATGGCGGCCAGATCACCGGAGTCCCCACAGAGTCGTGTACTTGAAGAATAGTTGCAAAATATAAAGAATAATAAAAATATACAAAGAAAGAAACACCGATAACCATGGAGGCAGTTTTGATCGACGGAGATCGCCTTGCCGTGGCGACTGCAACCCACGAAAACCCTTAATTTTTGGCAATCTCCATTGAGACCAAATCGGACGTCTTGCGAAGAATCGTCGCGGCCCACTACCTCACGAGAGCTTTCGGCCCACCTTGGGTCGCTGCGGTACCGTCGCGAGCACGATCGCGATGATTGCGATCTCAGTCACGCCTTTAGGGGTGGGGGTGGGGGTGGGAATGGTATCTTCCACGAGCAATCATAGGAGGATTGGGCGGAGGGAAGTTGGACGCTGCGATCTGACGTCGCCGAGCCCGACCCACGTAGATGGTCGTTGGCAGCCATAGCATTTTCTTCTTCTTTTTTCAGTTTTTTTTTTTCTTTTTTTCAGTTTTTGGTTTTTTAAGGAAAAAATTTGGGGTGCTTATCGTTTTAGAATAAATGGTGAGCTCGTTCACTTTTAATTGTTGGATTCAAATTTAGCGAAGAAAGAAAGTTTTATTGATACGATCTTAAAAAGAAAGTTTTATTGATGCGATTTTTAAGGGGTCTTGTCATAACATTTTTTTTATTGTAATAAATAAAATCTGAAATTATTATTTCAGATTGGGAGTTTCCGTTTCCTAGGCTCTAGCCAACGAAAGTGTTGATTTTCTGCCTTCTTATTGCTGATTCTCTTGCTTTCCTCTGCTATATAATTTTGTAATCGTTCTTATGAAATTCAAGAAGAACAATTATTTCTTCTTCTCCAAAATTTTCATGGTATTAGAGCCTCATGCTCTTTGAAGTCAGACGTGAGGTGTCCAAGAGAAAAATTATGCCATGCAACACCAAACCCAGTTCCAATCTCGAATTGGAGAGCCCAGCCCTTGTGTCTAGAGGTGTTGATTTTGACAACAACAAGCATAAGAAACCGTGGTGCGAGCATTGCAAAAAACCGTGGCATACAAAGGAGACCTGTTGGAAGCTCCATGGTAAACCAACGAATTGGAAGTCAAAATCCAAACGTGATGGTCACGCCTATCAAGCCACGCCGAAGAAACTTGAGAGACTTCTACCAACTCAGAGGTAGTCTTTTTTACCAAGGAGCAATTATAGCATGTGTATAAGTTATTTTGATCTCCAAAATTGTCTTTTAACTTCGTCTTGTTCATTAGTTCAAAAGGTAACTCTCTTGTCACTGCATTCTAAGTCTCATTCCTAATCTAATCATTATAGGATAATTGATTCTATTGCAACTAATTGTCAATGTTGTCTATCCGTAAAATCACTTTTGATCATCAAGGAGAACCTAATTTCTATTTTACTTATTGTGAGTTTCAGGATATGATCAAGGGGGGATGATGGGCTGTGCTAGGGAAAAAGATGTACTCTATTGTTTTGAAGGACTTGACTTGAGTATATTGGGAAATTAGACACCTCCTAATTCTAAGGATCACAAGAATGAATAATTGCAGAAAAGAAGAAAAGAGAGACACTAAATTTTTATACAAGTTTATCCAAATTTGAGACTACGTCTTATTTCTACCGTTGTAGATTCTACTATGATAAAGGAGATTATAGATTACAAAAGAAATTTATCACACACTCTCAAACAGTGTTTCTCAAATCTCTCTTCTACCTAGCACCCTGTGAGAATTTTTTTCTCTCAGCAATAGAGCTCTCACACAAAATATGCCTCACACAAAATAATGTCACTCTCTCAATGTCACACAAATTTTAGTCTCTTACAACCCTAGCTACTTTATGTCTATTTATACCCTAAAGAAGAGAAAAATAGCAACTAATGAGAAACTTTAGTAATTTCTCGATTTTGGCTTTAAAATCCTGACTTTTACATAGAAAAATCGCTAAAAGACAGACTCTGGGCACCGCGGCGCTAGTTGATCCTCATGTGGGCGCCGAGCTGCGGTGCCCGACCACTGCCCCCCTATTCTCCTTTTTTTTTTCTTCTTTTTTTGCTAGGTTGATTTGGCTCCACATCTGCAACAATCTCCTACTTGGAGACTAATCAATCACCATGTCTCCACTGCAGCGGCAACAACTTCTCATACCTCATGGAGAAGTCCAACTGAAGTTGCGCACAACTTCAGTTTCTGGGTCTCATTAAAGTCGATGTCCTCTTTTTGCTGAAAGCCTTTTTTCACCAGCCTTGCCTTGAACCGTTTGCTGCCATCACTTTCATCTTTTATTTGGTATAACCATTTATTATGCAAGGCCTTTTTGCCTTGTGGTAACTTTGCCAGTTGCTATGTCTGATTGGACATTAAGGAATCCATCTCATCTCTTATGGCTAACTTCCACTTGACCGAATCTTTAGCTTCTACGGCCTTATCATAGCTTTTTGGTTCATCTCTGTCGGTCAACAAAATATAATGTAGAGAAAGGAGTATTTCTATGGCAATCTAATAGTCCTGTTTGATCTCCTGACTGGAGTGGTAGGAGTGCTCTGATTTCCCTCTAGAGCTATGTTCTCTTGATCTTCAACCTCTGTATTTTGCACCTCTACTTTAGGAAAATCCTTCAATAGAATCACCTCAAGCTTCTTGTCTTTAGAACCTGAACTCCTAGAGTCAGTGCTGTCTCTGTCCTTATACAAAACACCTACATTGAAGATCATGTCCTTGCCCTGAATAATTTTCCTATTTTGGTCATCCCAAAGACGATAACCAAACTCAAGTCCACCATAGCCAACCCGAAAACACTTCTTAGACTTTGCATAAAGTTTACTTCTAGCAGTATAATCAATGTGAACATAAAAAACACAACCAAATACTCTCAAGTAAGAGAGATCAACTTTTTTACCACTCCAGACTTCTTTTGGTAGCTTGAACTTCAATGGTATGGATGGACTTCTGTTGATCAGATAAGCTGTTGTGTTAATTACCTCAGCCCAAAATGACTTTGGCCACCCTGCATGCAACCTCATGCTTCTAGCACACTCGTTCAGAGTCTTATTCATCCTCTCAACTACACCATTCTGCTGTGGTTTCCTTGAAATGGTTTTCTTTATCTTTTTTCCATTCTTAACACAGTACCGCTTGAAGTCATCATCTAAGTACTCTAACCTATTGTCAGACTATAAGCACTTTACTTTCAAATTTATCTCATTCTCCACCATGGCTCTCCATCTCTTGAAAGCATCAAAGACATCAGATTTTTTTTTTTTTTCAGAAAGTAAACCCATACCTTCCTACTTGAGTCATCAATGAATGTCACGCAGACCCCCACACATCAGTGTGAACTAGCTCCAATTTCCTAGACTTAGGCTCTCTATCTGTTGTTAAGAAACTAACTCTCTTTTATTTCCCAAATATGCAGGCTTCACACAAACTGTAACCAACAGTTTTCAATCCCGGTAGTTTTCCTTTACAGTGAAACACATTCATTCCCTTCTCACTCATGTGACCGAGCCTATGGTGCCATAGTTCAGTGTTGGCAACAGAGTCAGCAACTGCTATTGTATTTCTGCAACTAGAGTTAATGTAGAGAGTTCTAGCCTTGCGTCCCCGAGCAACAACCATCACTCCCTTAGTGACTTTTCAACCTCCACAACTGAAGGTCACTTTATGTCCTTCGTCATCCAGTTGCCCTACCAAAATCAAATTACGTATTAGTTTGAGAACATGTCTCACTTTATAAATCTTCCATACAGACCCATTAGGCATTTTCAAACTGACATCTCCAATGTCAACAATATCCAAAGGTTCTCCGTCAACAAGATAAACCTTACCATGATTTCCAGCAACATAATTCTCCAGAACATGATGGTATGCAGTGGTGTGGAATGTCTCTCAAGTTTCCTACCCTTATTATCAACATTAAGGGCCTAGTTTGACATAGAGGCTTCACCTGAATCCTTCCTGCAAACTTCTTCCGCCTGAATAGAGTTTCTGTAACAACCCAAAATTTTAATGCACTGAAAATGCATTAAATTGAGGATTATATTGAAGCAAAAAATGTGATTTAAGAAAAAGTATTGTATAATAACATGAAAATTATACGGTATTGGAATAATACAGTGTAAGAAAAATATACTGATAAAATTATGCAGTATAAAAATTACACTATAAAAGCAATGCAGTGTAAGAATTAGACTGTTGTAAAGTCACATAGTATAGAATTGGACTGTGTAAAAAGTGTAGATCACACTTTTTAATATAAAAGCAAAAAGAGAAAAAAAAAAGGAAAAAAAGGAAAATTCGAGATAAACTCAAATTTCTCTCTCCTCACTTTCTCTCTCTACTTTCTCTCTCCTCACGAAAATGAAGTTGAGATTTTGAGCTCCGTTTTTGACACCTCCTACACCGTTGGAAAGATCTCAACGAGCTGAGCTCAACGGTGTGTCGAGCAGCCCGAAAGACGGTCGGAGGAGGGCTCACGGGTGGAACCTAAATTTTTTCGAGTTGATTTCTCCTCCATCCGACCACCAATCGAGGTGATTTTGGTCTCTATGGACTCAGGGTGATAAGAGGAACAAGATGGTATCAAGTTTCCAGCTCAATTTCAGCTGGAAGGGCTTCGACGGAGCCACCTTAGCTCCACCGTGGCACCGCCGTGGGAACTGCCTTTTTCGGTGGCGGTGAGGCACACCGTCGGTGCCAAAAGCTTCAGAGTGGGACGGCCATCAAAAGCCCTCACCCAATTGCACGATTCAATAGCCGTCGGCCAGAGTTCCACCTGCTCCGCCATCGACCGCCGTGAACAAAGGCGATCTCGCATGTCGCGCTGCTGTTGTGCCAAATTGATGGCACGGTTATGCTCAGAAGAGCACGGGTAACATGTAGGTGCCTTCAATTTCGTAAAATGTCGTCAGATGGATGAAGAACGACGTCTCCATCGTGCGCCCCCTAGAGGGTAGGCGGAGCCACCGCCTCATGCCATGTCGAGCTGCCCCATCATGGGGAAAACGCTCAGAGAGGGACGAGGAAGGAAACCCCCAAATCAATTTGGGGCCACTGTCGTCGAAAAGCCGAAATCGAGACCACCAGTTTTGGCTGAGAATCCCACCCCGATTTGCAGGGATAGAGGCCAAATTGAGTGAAATTGACCCCACCAATGGACTCAGGAGGGCCGATTTAGGGGGGGTAGGCTCAAGCCCAGCTGCCAACGGAGCCACGTGACAGCGGTCAACCGTCGATCAACACCGGTCAACGGCAGCCAACCGCCGGCCAAAGGTCAATGTGGGATTTTGCGATATGGACCTCCGATCGATGATCTGAGATAGCCTCCTGACTCGTTTTGAAGCTTTGAACGCAACGGTGACCTCTATTCGAGCTAATTCCACTCCGGTGAAAATCATCTAGTACCGATTGTACGCGAATCGAGGCGATTCAAACAGTAGTATCAGAGTCCAGAATGACATGTTAAAGAATGTAAGATCTCCAGGAAGCACTCCTAGCCATTTATGGTAGCTCGAGAAGCACTGCAGAGGATACTTCATATACTGTTGATACAGCGAGGTACAATCGGACCCGCGTAGCTCGGAGTCCAAGCAAGTGGCAATCTCGCCTACAGTATGTACTATATTAAAATGCATTATGATAGATGCTAAGTTGCAAGGTTTTAAGTTTAGTTAAGAAAAAAATGAAGGAAAATGACACTAAGGGCAAAATGGTCATTTTATGAAAAATGACCAAAACGGACCTGGAACGTCCGATGTCAGGAAACGTTTCTTAGTGATATTTTTCCATATTATGTATGTAAAGGAATGTTAAGTTAAGTTATGAGTTTGGTTAAGTTACGAAAATGGACGAAAAACCCGCCAAGGGTAAAATCGTCATTTTTACAAAAAGGCTAGAATGGAGCAGGACACTTCGATTTAGCATAACGTTATTAGACAAAAAATGTTTCGTAATATGTTGAGTAATGTGACCGTCATGTGTGACGAGAGTTTTAATAAGGATGTTTAAGTAAACATGAGATAACCCAGTGGGTTACAAAATTAAAGAAAGGGTAAACCAACAGTTTACCGAATTATGAAAAAAGGGATGAATGTTTAATGTTTACGTTTTATTATCAATCGAGTGGATTGATAAATAGAAAGATTATTAATGAGTCGGCTGTCATATGATCAGGACACTTTAGCCGACTAACGGAAGGAGAACGGAATGAGAAAGGAATGAGATAGGAACAGAATAAAGTACGCTAGAGCATAGTACGGGTAAGTTTCAGACCTCACCTACAGCATGAAGTAAATGATTTTTAAATCTTTTTGATATATGCTTATAAATGAGTTTGCAATTATTATGCAAGTTTCTTTTAAAGAATATTTGCATTTATTATGCAAAAGTTTTAAAGATTCAAAGAGAGGTTTGCAAATGAATTTGCAGCTGTTATGATGAAGCCTATTTGCATCTTGATATGCATAATGTCTTAAGTGTTCAAGTTATGCTTTTGAAAGTATTTAAAGTATGTTTTGCATTTTTGATAATGCATAATATTTTATAATTAAAGCTATAAGCTTTATGATGCATTGTTATGCATTCGGTTAAGTTTTGATATAAAAGTTATGATTTATAAAATTTGATTGCATTGCATGTTGCATATGTCATGCAATAAGTGTTAGAGTGCATGTTATGACTTGTAATACAAGTATAAATTGCAAGTGTGTTTGCATATGATGTGATTGCATTTGACATGCTCACAAAAGATAATAAGAAGGTAAAGTAAGGATAAAAAGGAAAGTGTCGTACCAGCCTTTGTGTTATGAGGTATTAAATGTAAAGTTAAAACTAACCTCTAAGATGTGAGGTACTTGACCACGTGATCGATGGTCTCAAGTCTTCCGCAAGGGAAACATCATGTTAATGATCTCATGATTAATGAGTTGGTACGAACACTAAAGCAAGGTAAGGAAAGTGAATGAAAGATAAGGACAAGGATGAAAAGTGAAAGCAAGATAAAGAAAATTAAAGAACGAGAATAGTAAGTTAAAGTAAGAAAAGAGTGTTCATAAAATGCTCATAAATGAAAGTTCATAATTGAGCATAATTGGAATCATGTATTATGAATTGCTTGTATTCCTTATTATAAAGTTGTACGTTAAATGCTTATGAAAAATATATTGTGAATATTTATGTTAAATGTTTATGAAAACATTTGTATGTTATGAAAAACATTCTGAGGAATGTTTTATGACAAATCTTTGTGGAAAACATTTTCATGTTTTTAAGAAAATATTTATAAAGGATGCTTTATGAAATGCATTCTAAGGATTGATGTTAAATGTTTTAAGAAAACGTTTATGAGAAACGTTTTATAAATGTTTCAAATGTGTTATGAAAACGTTTATGAAGAACGTTTTAGATATGTTTTATGGAAAATGTTTTATGAAAGATATGTATGAAAAACGTTTTAGAAACGTTTTATGAAAAGTGTTTATGAAGAACGTTTATGAAGAATGTTTCAAGAGGAAATTTTTTATGAGAAAGTTTTAAAGTATGTTTAAACACTTTGTGAGTTTATGTTTGAACTTACTGAGCGTAAGCTCATAAGAAGTTTTTTCATGCTGTAGGTAATTTATGGGTGACCAGTAGACCCGTTAGAAGAGCTGGGTGCTGCGGAAGGGCAAACGCAAGATGTGGAAATAGATACCACTACAGTTTTGTTTCCGCTACGCAAAGAAAAGGTTTTACACTATTTAATGTAGTGTTTCCAAGGTTTTTAAGGAAATAAGAGTTTTAAGAAGTGTTTTCAAAAGTTTTATGATACATTGTACTAAATGTATTATATAATTATGAATGATGTTTTAAGTTATGTTTTAGTAAATGTTTCTTACTCAGTTTTAAGAAACAGTTTGAAATGGTTTTAAAGACAAAGGTTGAGCGAGGTCTCAACAGGAATGGCGACGAAGATCGCAACAGTTTCCAAATATGTTTTAAATGGATGTTAAATGTTTAATTAAGAAAATTTTTTGTAATTCAGTATTTTCTTACTAAGTCAGTAAGATTACTGTTTTATACACAATGTTTATGAAAGTTAAGTGATGGCCGAAAGGGCGGGTCGTCACAGTTTCTGACATCAATAAACTTTAATTTTTTATTCCCAATTGAATTAGTAATGGCCACCCTCATGGGCTCCCAACTATTCGGTAACGAGGCCAAGAGGATTAAGACATTGATCCCATCATCAAATTTAGTCTCTATCGAGACCAATTGGTTTAGGACAGTGTTGAAATTGCTCAGATGCTCTACCACCGAGGCACCTTCAAGCATTTTTAAATTAAAGAGCTTTTTCATGAGATGTACCTTGTTATTGGCTGAAGGCTTCTCATACATCTCTGACAGGACCTTTATCATCCCTGCTGTAGTATTCTTCTTCACAATGTTGTGGGCCACATTCTTTGATTAGGCCAAATGGATCACACCTAGCACCTGTCTATCAAGGAGATTCCACTCCTCATTCTTCATGCCTTCGGACTTATTACCCAAGGGCAAGTGCAGTTCTTACTATAGAGGTAGTCTTCCACTTACATCCTCCAATAGGAATAATCCAAACCATCAAATTTGGTGATACAGGCTGTCAAACCTTCTTCTTTCGTCATTGTTCTTGATCCAAACCTCTGCTCTTATACCACTTGTTGGGGAATTAGACACCTCCTAATTCTAAGGATCGCAAGAACGAATAATTGCAGAAAAGAAATTGAAGAAAAGAAGAAAAGAGAGACACCAAATTTTTATACAAGTTGGTCCAAATTTAAGACTACGTTCTGTTTCTATCGCTGCAGATTCCACTATGATGAAGGAGATTATAAATTACAAGAGAAATTTATCACACACTCTCAAACAGTGTTTCCCAAGTCTCTCTTCTACTTAACACTTTGTGGGAATTTTTGTCTCTCAACAATGGAGTTCTCACACAAAATATGCCTCATACAAAATAATGCCACTCTCTCAAAGTCACACAAATTTTAGTCACTCTAGCCACCTTATGTCTATTTATACCCTAAAGAAGAAAAAAATAGCAGCTAATGAAAAACCCTAGTAGTTTCCTATTTTTGGCTTTAAAATTTTGACTTTTACACAAAAAAAAAATCGTAAAAAGACAAACTTCAGGCACTGCAGCCCTCATTTTGGGCGCCGCGGCTCTAGTTGATCCTCGGGTGGGCGCTACGGCCCTCATTTTGGGAGCTGCGGCGCCCGACCACTGCCCCCCTATTTTCCTTTTTTTCTTCTTTTTCTTCTTCTTCTTTCTCTAGGTTGATTTGGCTCTAAATCTGCAACAGAGTAGCCAATGTCAACGTACTTGTTTAAATTTTGCTTTCATTTTCAAAGACAATGATATTATGCTATGGCATTATAGATTAGGCCATCTTAACTTTCAGTATTTAAAATACTTGTTTCTCAATTTATTTCAGAATAAAATCCATCTTTTTTAAATGTGAAGTTTGTCAGTTTGCTAAATATCATCGTGCATCTTTTTCCCCCAACCTTACAAACCAACCACACCATTTACTATTATTCATAGTGATATTTGGGGTCTATGTCAAACACTTACATATTCTGGTAAAAAATGATTTGTGACTTTTATTGATGATCACACAAGATTAATTTGGATTATATTTGATGAAGAAAAAATCTGAAGTGGAAACAATTTTCAAAAACTTTTACACCATGACACAAATGCAATTTCAAAAAAAAATTCAAATATTGTAGAGTGATAATGGACAAGAGTATTTCAAAAACATGTTGGGCCAATTCTTTCTTGAAAAAGGAATTGTTCACCAAAGCTCTTGCACCGACACTCCATAACAGAATAGTTTGGTGGAAAGAAAAAACACAATTAGGTACCTAAATATATTTGGGGTGGAGCCATTCTTATTTATACATATCTCATAAATTGAACACCTAGTAATATTTTGAACTTCGAAACATCTTTTTGATGTTTTTCATAAGTTTTATGTAACAAATCGGCTTTCTTTATCTCTACCACTAATATATTTGACTATATTGCATTTGTTCATTTTCATGCTCATTCAAGGAAAACTTGAACCCCAAGCAACAAAATGTGTGTTTGTTGGTTATGCTCCTACTCAAAGGGGATATAAGTGTTTTAAACCTAGTTCTAAGAAAATGTTTGTTACTATAGATGTTACATTTTTTGAATTAAATCCATATTTCATGCCTCATTTTCAAGGGAGAACCCAAACAAAGCTTCAATTTTTTCTCACGATAATGATTGTTTCCAAACCAAAGATTATTGTCAAAATTTTTTCCAAACCAAAGGCTATCAAAATAATTCTTCCCCCACTTTGGTTATTCAACCTAAAAAGTCAAGGTTTATTACTCCAAAAGAAAGTATGTTAAGTTTTTTAGATACTGAAAATGCAGGTCTTCCTTCGGGGCCATCTAATGATGTTTAGGATTCCACAGTGACTAACAAAGAAGAAACAAGAAAAAAAACTACAACATCAGTACCATTTGACATTGTCCTAGAATCTGTGAACCCTTCAGGTGATGTCCTCACCGAGCCTTTACCACAGGTTTGGCCTACTTTATCTTTGAGTTATGAGTCCTTTAGTCTTGAATTAGAGTCTAGTTCCAATCCTAGGGTAAATGATTCAAATCATCCCATTTCTATTTGTAAGGTTGTGAGGTCTTGCACCTAGCACCCATTGTCCCACTATGTGTCATAGAAAAATATCTTACCTGTTTTTCATGATTTTACCTCAGGATTGTCATGTATGGAGATTCCTAATAATGTATCGGATGCTCTAAAAGTTCTTGAGAGGAGGGAGGCTATCTTTAAGGAGATGAAAGCTCTTGAAAAGAACAATACATGGGAGTTAGTTGACTTGCCAAGAGAAAAGACAACTGTTAGGTATAAATAGGTGTTTACAGTCAAATGTAAGTCAAACGGCTCTATAGAACGGTATAAAACTTGATTGGTGGCTAAGGGATTTACTCATATCCATGGCATCGATTACGTGGAAACGTTTGCTCCAATCGTAAAGGTAAATAGTGTAAGAGTTCTTCTGTCACTTGCTACTAATCTTGAGTGGCTTTTGCAATAGTTGGATGTGAAAAATGCATTTCTTAATGGAGTTCTAGAGGAAGAAGAGTATATGGATGCACCTTCAAGATTTGGTAAAAATTTTGGTACAAAGGTGTGTAAACTCAAGAAGTCCTTATATGGGTTGAAACAATCACTAAGAGCCTGATTTAAAAAATCTACTCAGTTTGTTAAAAGTCAAAGGTACATTCAAGGGCAAGGTTATCATACAATGTTTATTACACTCACAAAATGGGAAGATAGCTATACTGATTGTGTATGTAGATGATATAATTCTTATTGAAGATGATATATTCGAGATGAATTGGTTGAAGATTTCCCTTTTATTGGCATTTGAGATAAAGGACTTGGGATCTCTTTAGATATTTTCTTGGCATAGAAGTTTGCTCAGTTGAAAATAGGAATTGTTGTCTCCTAATAGAAATATGTTCTTGATCTTCTTAAGGAGACTGGGATAAGTGATTGTAGGCTAGCTGACACTGCAATCGACCCTAATCAAGAACTTGGAAATGACAAGGAAGGTGATCCGGTGAATATAGCTTGGTACCAAAAGTTGATGGGAAAGTTGATTTACTTATAACATACATGGTCAGATATTGCTTTTGCTGTGAGTTTGATAAAGTTAGTTTATGCATTCGCCTTATGAGAAACATTTAGAAGCAGTTTATCGAATTCTTCGATACTTGAAAAGTACACCAAGCAAGGGTTTGCTCTTTCAGAAAACCACACAGAAAACTATAGAAGCATAAATCAATGCATATTGGGTAGGATCAATTATTGACAAGGGAACCATGTAAGAGTACTATACTTATATGTGGGGAAATCTGGTTACATAACAAAGCAAAAAACAGAATGTAATAGCAAAGAGCAATGTTGAGGCAAAGTATAGGGCTATAGCTAGTGGAGTTTGCGAGATACTATGGTTTGAAAACAATTCTTGAAGAGCCACAGGTGCCAATGCACCTGCCAACGAAGTTGTATTGTGACAATAAAGCTACTACAAGTATTGCTCAAAATCTAGTACAACATAACTATACGGAACATGTGAAAATTGACAAGCACTTCATAAAAGAGAAAATTGAGTGTGGAGCTGTTTACATGCCTTTGGTTCCTACAGTGCAACAAATAGCCAATATCGTTACCAATGGACTATTTAGACCTAGACTTAAAACTTTTTGTAAGCCAGTTGTGCAAATAGATATCTATGCTATGCTAGGGGGTGTCAGATTCTTAGGAACTAATTAAGGATCCGTTTGTTTTGTATATTTTTTACACTCAATGGATTCAAATTTGAATTCGAGCATTAAGAATCATTTGAATATGTGTTTGTTTATCTTAAAATTCAAAAATATCTTTGCTATAATAAAAGTTAAAATTCATTCTCCTATAATTGAAAAAAAAAATCATAACTTCTTCATTTGATATCCAAATAAGATGATCTTTTTTCATTGTCTTTTTAATAAAAAGATGAATAAATTAAGATCCATATATTGTACATTTTTTAAGACCATTAACATTAAAATTTTATTAGATATGTTAATAAATCAAAAAACTATTTTTACTATCTCTCTAAATATAATTTTAATTTTATTCCATACTTAAATTAAAATTTAAATGCACATCTAAACATCAATTCGGATAACAATTCAAATCACTAATTCAACTCCTAATTTAAATTACATAACTTAAATCAAATCACTAGTTTCAATCTATTTACCAAACATACCTTAAGTGTCAATTTTTTTAGGAAATTCTATTTTAATAAATAAAATCTGAAATTATTATTTCAGATTGGTAGTTTCTGTTTCCTAGGTTCTAGCTACGGAAAGTGTTGATTTTCTGTTTTCTAATCGCTGATTCTGTGGCTTTCCTCTGCCATATATTTTTGTAATCGTTCCTTATGAAATTCAAGAACAATTATTTTTTCTTCTCCAAAAATTTCACTGCTCTAATTCAAGCTCATGGAATCACAAAAGACCAGAGAGAAAGCAGAAAAACAAATTCATTACATCTCTTATTCCCTCTTTTTAACAAAAAAGAAAAAAAAAAAAAAAAAAGAACCATATTATCGGTAAATACAACTCATCTAACTAAGCACGCAAAAATTTGATGAAAGGGTCAAAAGGAGATATGAACAAAGAAAGGTTTGGGAAGGAAGTTGCATCTAAACTATTATACTAGAGATTAGGTAGAGATAAGCTTAAGAAGCAGCAGCTAAAGGAGGGGGTGTGGGAGGAGATCCATGAAAGACATTTGGTGGTGATGATGTTATGTTGGTCTCTTCTTCCTCATCATCGCCTTCTTCTTCGGCATCCCAAAGAAACCGAGCATACGACGCCAAAACATAACTGCACAAACCCAAAACAAAACTAAAATCAATTCACAATATCCTTAATTAAACTAAATCCAAAAGACCAAATAGTACTAGTACCAATAGAAAAGAGGATTTTTCTTTTAATTGTGTTTGGTATGAATTGTCTTCTCCAATAAAGTACTCTTTTTTTTTTGGAAAGATCCCTCTTTTCCTTCCTACCCTGTCTCTCCTTGTGCTTTTTTTCCTTTTCCCAAAGAAGCTCTAATTTTTTGTTCTTAAAAACCCCACTTTTGGGAATTGAGGTGATCAAACAAGTATTTTGACAATGACACCCTAAAGAACATCACCCAAACATTGCATTAATATCATGTCCCAAAAAAAATAAAAAAGGGGAAAAGACTCTTACCAATCACCTGGGGCAGCTTTAACTGCTTGATCAAAGTAGCCCTCAGCTCTTGAAGCGTCCTTCTGGCTCTTCCATATCAAATCTGCGTACATGGAAAGAACATTCCCATCGTTCGGGTTCGCCAATATCGCTCTACCACAATACTCTTCCGCTTTCACAAAATCCCCACGAACCTATATTCCAAAATCAACAAAACTGTCGATTAGTTATAGATACATATATATATACACACATACATAGAGAGAGAGTCATAAAAGCTCTTGCTTTCATAAACATTTTACATACTAATTTATCAAAAAGCTTACATCTTTCAAGAATTTGGCGTAATTGCTGAGCAGAAGAGGATTTCCAGGGTTAGCCTCGATCATCTTCTGATAATACAAGTCGGTGCTGTGATTCCCACGGTTCGAATCCCAAAACCCCGAGCCTCCATCATCTCCATCGTCCGATCCACCGCCTCCTCCTCCTCCGCCGCCGCCGCCGCCGCAGATCCTCCCTCCTCCGCCGCCAATCCCGCCGCCAACCAAAACGCTCACGAGTCCATTATCCCTCGCGCCAACCTCGCACCCCATTTCCAGCCCCGAAAACGACGCCGTACTCGCCATCGCAGACCTGAACCCTAATTCGCCCTCCTCGTCTACTTCCTCCTCCTCCTCGGCCGAAAATCCGTCGACGATTCTCTCCAGAGGCGTCTTCTTGGGGACGGCGAGGTCTCGGAGATTGGTCTCCGATGAAGCGCGCGTCAACTTCAACTTCCTCGTCGAGTCGATCGGCGACATGGAAGAAGAAGAGGAAGAAGAGGAGGAGCAGGAGACGGAGAGAGAGACGATCGACAGGCTACGGGGAATCTGGTGGACCATCTCCGGCTCTGGCGACGACGAGTCCTTCGAGTGTGGAATCCATGAATTCAGTATCGGCGTTGACGAGCTTCGCAGAAGCATTTTGTTTTTTTTTTTCAGTCTTGTTCTTGGGAAAAAGAAAAAAGCAAAACAATTTACGGTTTTTCTCGAGTCAAGTTTAGAGAGAGAAAGAGAGAGAGGGCGGCCACTGAGATCTGTCAGTGAGCTGGGGAAGAAGCGGAGAGATGATGTTTTTATATTGGGAATTGTGGACGGCAGGAGGATCGACTCTCAACCGTTGATTTTTGTTGTTTTTATGGTTTTCGTTTTTAAAAAAAAAAAGACGCACGTGATTTTATTGTGATTTTCTGCGATTTCGTTAAAGACCTGTTTGGGTTAGAAGGCGAAGAGCAATTTTTCGTCAACCTCTTCCTTTACATTACAAGGTTTTTAAGAGGTAGCTAAGGGACCGTTTGATTTTTTTTTTAAATAGATAAAAATATTTTTGTTTTAAAAAATAAAAATATTTTAAAAATTATGCTAAGAGTGTTTATAAAATTTTTACATTAAAAAACATGCAAAAACATTTGCAAAAATTTTCTAAACAAAACCAAACATGGCATACATTACAATATTTGGGTTGCTAATAGAGTGTTTAAGAGAATAGTTTAAATCATTAGGTTAGGTTTAAGAATTATAGTATATGAGAAATTTACACTGTAATTTTTTTACTGTAACATATGAGAACTTTACACAATTTAAATCAACAGTTTGAACTATTATTATAAATACACTATAAATTATTGGATCTGTTGTTAACAAAAAAAAAAAAGAAATAAACAACAACAATAACAACATTTTTGGCTAAAGATAGGGCATTTGGAAAATTTGGTTTCAATCAATGGTTTGAACTCAAATAGTTTAAAGTTCTTATATCTTATATTATAAAATAAAAGTGAATGACAATATAAAACTTTGACATAGTACAATGTTATAAACAAAATATTTAAACTAATGGTTTGAACTAAGGTTGCTAAGCACTCTAGTACATGTCTCAATTTGCCAATAAACATTTACTTTTATACATCTTTTATAATGTTGATCCCTCTATTAATAGCCTGTGTTATTCTAGATAAAATCCAGCATGAAGATGGCTCGTGATAGTTATAAAAGAGACAAAGCGACAAAAGAAGACAACGAGATTTTAAAAAGAATAAAAATAAAAATAAAAAATATATATATTTTTTTAAGAAAAAATAAAACTGTGTTATCTAGTTCAGATTCTTTTAATATTATTTTGTTATAGATCTTATTTTTAAACCATTTTATTCATTTTTAATCCCTTACAAATGATATATGTGCTCCATTTTATTTTAAAATAGACAATTTTATAACATACAGATCAGAACCATCTCAAAAATTTTAAGGTAGCTAGAAGTATAAAACTAAACGTCAATGATTAAATTAAGACAACACGCATTTTGGGAAGATTATTCATGTAATTAATCTTATGTTATTATAATAGTGACTATGTGGAAGTGGGAGTGTGACACAATGTACTTCTATGTTATTAGAATTTGCACAATTGCAAGCCTAGGGTTGTTATGTTTATCACGGAAAAATGACGCATTTTAAGTTGAAAAGCAAAAGGAGGCTTAAAGTTAGTGTGGAATTAGTTAATGAGGCTTAAAAGTTAAAAATAAGGTTTACACAAGACTGGTAGGTGCAAATTAGTAGCTAAAGCACGACATCATTGTGATCCAAGAAGGAGAGTCCATTTTCAATCAATTATGCCTATCTCTTGGTTTGATTTGCAATTCTCCAAGGAGGCACTTTTCCCATTACATATTGGCAACGATGATTATCATTATTCATTAGAAAATATTAAAAATAATTAAAAAAAAATTGTTGTCCTCAATCATTCAAATACAAACAATGAAAAAGTGGTTGAAGGCAGACTAGCTTTAAATCATTCCCGTTCTAACTAAAAGTGAAGAGTTCGAATCTCTTATTTTTAAGTTAAAAAAATAAAAAAATTATTATAAGATGTTTGAAAAGTATAGCTAGAATTAAAACTTTGAATTGAAAATTATAGCGTTTAAGAGCTTTATATTATTGCTTACTTTTTTTAATCGCTGTTGCACATAAAAGCTTTACACTATACTCTATTGCAGCTAAAAATTTTAGTTAGAATTATTTTGTCTAACACTCTTTTAATTTCGTTGCAAACACGCCTCTAGAAGTAGAACTTTGCTTTTTTAAGAATATCCTCAGGACGAAGCTTGTACACGGTTGGCATTCTACGCGGGAGAGTAGGTCCCACCTTTACATCCGCACTTGACTTGGGAACTCTAAGCCGTCAGATTCGTCTGCTAAATGGAGTTTTAAAGGCTCAAATTTGACCTCTCCACGTGATCTGCTTTTCTATGGGCAAAGCCAGACGCCTTTGAAAGGAACAGCGAGGATTTTTCCTCGGTTGCATTCCCATACCTAAAAGACCCTCGTATTTTCCAAATTTACTATTTTGCCACGCACTAATAATTGGCTGCTTTTCCTCTCAGTGGGACCCATCCAAGTGACGTGGTGGGGCCCAAAACTGGATTCAACGGTGAGCCTCTGAGCCCGAAGGCGTCAAGTTGTGACCGTCACGTCCACCTGGGCCCCGGCTGGCCACTCCTGGTGCAACTCTCCTGACAGTTTTCTTTGGGTCCCACCTTGTCGCTTTAAAAGTGAAGCAACTTGTTCTGTAGAGGGTAGTTTCGTCATTTAATCTAGCCACCCCTAGATTTCTTTAACCCCCTTCAATTTCACTTTGTCGTCCAATGATTGTAAGAGGAGATTTTCTTTCCTCTAGAAAAACCCATTTCATTTTCATGGTTGCGGTTTTTCTACAAAACAGAGGTTTATTGTTTTGTTAACGGTGGAAATATTATCTTATAAAGTTAATTAAGATTTTTTAATTGAAGGCTTGCTTGTTTGGAGGGTTGATTGAGTTTGAACTCAAATTTTAAATTCTAAAATCATACTTGAACCTAAAATGGCCCGAACTCAAAGTTAGCCACTCTTAATTTGAAAAAATTCGAACTCAACAAACTTTTTTTTTGACATTTTAGTTCAAACTTATTTCTCAAATTCATATTCAAACATAATTTTAAATTTTATTTAATTTTTAAACTTAAAATTAAATGTACATTTAAACATAAATTTAGATTTCAGTTTAAACCATATTTTCAAACTTTTTTATCTTAAGCCCAAAAGTTCAAATTACCATGATTAGAACTCCTGAAACAAATGGACCTAAGACAAATGAAAACGTTTTCTCAAATTATTTTTAGGGTCTTTTTAAGGCAGAGACTCTCATTAGTAATGTATGTTTTTAAACTGTTAATTCTGATCAAAAACATTTTTTTTTACATACTAAATTGTCAAAAAAAAAACATATACCTATTTATAATTTATTTTTTTAGCACCTATCAAAAAATTTGCCAAAAAATTTTCATGAATGATAATGATGTGTAATATTTGACAAGGTATATTACATGAGATTTTGTTTTAAAAAAAGGGGAAGTAAATAGCAATTAGCATAGGTTTATGGTTACCATGTAATTATAGCTCTGATGATACAAAAATTTAGTAGACAAGTGGAACCATTCTCTTCTCATCAAAATGACAAGCACCACTCAATTAGAACAGCTTAAATTCAATGGTTGATAAATATCAAAGAAATATAGATTGCCAAAAGAACTTTTGACAAAATGATTTTTGCTCTTCTTTGTTCTTTTTTGGAGAATTTCTTGGCATTGCCCTCTTTTTATCTCTTTCACTATCGATTATTTAGCTAACAGAATTGACAGAGGTTAGTTTTCAAAGTGAAAGACAAAAAGGTCATTTTCTTGACGCTCTTACTAATTATGTAGAAAATGAAAACTCTATGCCTTTCCAAAATTAGGTTTTAACTTGGCATTCTAAGTGGGATGCTATATAATTTGATTCCTCATTCCCCATTCCCATCATGAAAAAAAAATAAAACAAAGATGAAATATAAAATTATGATTAAATAGCTAAGGGGGTGTTTGGCAAAGTGGTGGGAACTGCGGTTCCCACCACAAAATCAGTTATAAACAGTAAAAAGCTCCACATGCTACAGTAACAATAAAAAAAAATTGCTACAGTGTAAAGTTCTCATATGCTACAGTAAAAGTGGTTCTCACCACTGGTTCCCACCACCTTCCAAACACCCCATTACTTTCCTTCTGAATTATAAATAAATAAATATATATATATGGGAGAAATTAAATAAGATTGCATTGACGAGATAGAATTGTGAAACAAAATTGTATCTCATATATATATATATATATATATATATATAAAAAGATGATTCAAGGGAATTTAACAAAAATATGATGATTTCAAATTGTACCTTATTAGTGATGTATTTTTTTTATTCCCTATCATACAAGTATCGCTTAAAAATTAGAGGTTTACACCATATAATAAATTGCCTTAAACAAAGTAAATTAGGCACGCGAAATTGACTAATGAGGAAAATGGTCTAAAAATCTCCATCAATTTAAAGTTAAATTGGAAACACAGACTGAGAAAATCTTGTTCTTTTTTAATGTGCCCTTGGGAGAGCCTGAAAGATATGTGAAAGGGTCTAACCAGGCGGTGTGATGGAGATTCCGTGCGTTTTGCTAACCTAATTTGAGCCTCAAGAAGCCCTTTCAGGCTAACAAAAAACATTATTCCAACTGTGAGATTCACATCAGAAAAGTGCCTACACTATTCCACCAGGACAAAAATACAAAAATTAGAATCTTTTTCTCTCCTTTCCTTGCGTTCTCCAATAAGAATTGGAAAAATCCTGAGATGGGACCCCCTTCACTTTCAGGCTTCCTTTTTGGAGCCCCTTCTTAACTTGCGGTCTTCTTTTGTCTTTTTCCTGCTTAGGAAGTCACATGTGAGCGTGACAAAAGGCGTATTATTGAATTGGGCTCATGATGGAAAATTACTCGAGCCCATTTATTGCTCCAAAGAGCAGTGGGCCCTTTGCATGTTTGCCGCAATTTCAAGGATGGATTGATTTACGTCACGCTCATCATTCTAGATTTAGAATATCAAATATACCCTTAACTCAATATCTTTCTTACCATCAGAGTATATTCTATATCTACAATACCATCGCGTATCCTTAAGTCAATATACCCTTAAGTCATTCCAGATACACGCTCTGTTATTTTGGATGATGACGAGGGCTTGGTGGCAGATAAGCCCAAAAGAGAGAGGGGAAAGGAAAGAGAGGAGGATGTGTGTTCTGCTTTCAAGAGTAAAAGGGGTATTTTAGTTTTTTCACTCATTAACGAGCCGACAAATCGAACCACAATCCAAGGCTGTGCCAATTATCCTGTATATTGCAAGAGTAGTGGAGATGGTGTGGCTATGTGTCAAGAGTTCACTTTTTGGATAAATTTTACAAATTCTTTGGATTTGTATCATTTGTGTAAATGTATTTTTTAAACTTTCAAACGTATGTATTGTTTCTTTGAAGTATAATATTTCTTTAAATTCACCCCGAACTTTAAAAACATTCTTTTTTAAATGGAATTGTTAAAGTTTTATTTAATTCAAGACTAAATATGATATTTAGGGGTTAATATAATTGTTTTTTATTTTAAATAAACTACTTGGGAGCCAAACTCTTGTATATTCTATCTTTAAAGTGTCTACCTAAAAGCAAGAAAAAGAGAGAAGAAAAGTGAATAAATATCGTAATTCAACTTAGTCCTTTAAGGGTTATGAATATATTGATGAACTTATCCTTTTAATGAGGGTAACAAGTATTATTTTGTTCAAAAAAACACGTTTCAAAGTTTAGGGTAAACATAGAGAAGTATTATAGTTTAGGAGATACAAGAGGTATATTTTAAAGTTTAAGGGGAATTTTGACACAAGAAATATAGTTTAAGAGTAATTCGTAAAATTTTCCTTCACTTTTTAGAGAGGATTAGAAAAATAAAAGATTTTTAAACGTTTTAAAGTAGATAGTTACATATGTTAATTGCATAATTATACCTCTTAGTTTTTATTATTTCTCAATTTATCCTTTTGTTTTTAGAAACTATAAGATACCCTTTGAATTTGAAAAACTTGTTTCAATTTTATCCTTTGCAGACTTTTTTAACTTAAAAAACATAGAAATAAGATAAAAATACTTTTAACTAAACCTAATTTATTTATAAAATATATGTTTCTTCTTGAGAAAAATTTAAAAATATATATTTTAAAATTTAAAAAGTCATAAAACTTAAGATCTTTTTTGAAAATTTGATGTTTTGTTTTAGGATTTTTTTTATGTTTTTGATATATAAAATATTTATCATAATAACTATTTAAGAGTAGTTATATTGTTTTGCCTAATTTTTTTTTACTCATGAGGATGAATTAAAATAAGTTTTTAAAATTTTAAGAATATCTTTGTAGTTTCTAAAAATAGATGGGCAAATTAAAAAATAATTAAAATTAAGAGGTATCAAAATGTAATTAACCCATAATTCCATCAAACTTTTTCTTTTTTTGAAGATCATGATTTTTTTTTTCTTTTAAAGAAATTACTTTTAACCTTCTCGGGTAGAGTATCTACATACAACATACATTATCACTTTGCTCATGAAAAGGGGTGCTTTTATGGAAGATGCGTGGGTATGGTATTTGTGTTCTTAGGCAAGAGAACTTAATTAATAAAATACATTGAAAATTGCAGATTCAATCGATTCTGGTGTTCAGTTGCTCTTTAGGTCTATTTTGAATCCGATGAAATTCATGCTTGTATTGCGACATGTGGGGGTCTATATTGATGGCTCGAAACGGTTACTAAAGAAATCTTGTGTGCCAAGAATTACATGTATTGTGTGAAGAAAATTATTAGTATCGATTCAAATCATTGTTGTAATTTTCCGTTCCTTTTTAGTTGGCCAAGAAAAAGAAAAGAAAAGAAAAGACAGATTTTCATCTTTTATTAGTTATAACCTTTGTCGTTCTTGAATCTTATAGGAGGTCCTGGAGTTTCTATTGTAGGGATACTATTGCTTTAACTCCTTTGTAGTTTATAGTCACTAGGAATTGTTTATTAGGCCTTAGTTTCAACGTAAATTTGATTGTGATCTATAGTTAAAGCATTCAATGAAAATGGATACCAATATGTACCACTTTTGTGTCTGGATTTACATGATCGGAGGAAATACAACTCGGAAGGTTGCATTTGTAATACTACGGGTAGCTGTTGTTTGGTATGGTAGTGTTTTTAAAATAAATGAAAATGATTTTGTTTTGAAAAATAAAAATTTTTGAGATTATGCTCAGAGTGTTTTTGAAATTTTTGCTTCAAAAAGAGTGCAAAAATATTTCTAAAAACTCTCAAAATAATACCAAACGGACCCACATAATTACGTAGGAGTGAATGGGGGCATGTATCCCTACTTATTCTTTTAAAATTTAGATTTTAGTCTTGTATTTAAACTTAAAATTTTGGTAAGGTCTTAATTTTGAAAGAAAATTGCACTCGTGCCCCCACAGAATAATTGATATATAATGTTGTGCCTTTACAAAATAATCAAATTATATTGTTGTACCCCTATGAAATAATTAAAATATGTTATTATACCTCTATTTAAGAAGAAAAATTATGATTATGACCCGTCAAGTATTGAAATATATAGTTATATATATTTATTTAGTAAATTCTTATTTTTAATTTACACATAATGCTTCTAGCTCGGCCACTGCATAAGTATGTTTCTAAGTGGGTGTTTGGAAGAGTGGTGGGAACCACTTTTTACTGTAGCATGTGAGAACTTTTTTACTGTAGCAAATTTTTTTATTGTTACTGTAGCATGTGAAAACTTTTTACTATTCATAAATGAGATTGTGGTGGGAACCACAATTGCCAAACAGCTCATAAGAATGTAACTATATCAATATCTTTGCAATAGTTGAAACAAGTTAACAATTTCTTCACTTATTTTCTTGTTTGAAAATCTTATAATACTAAATGAGTTTTCGTACCTACCGTATTTGCATGCCTATCTGGTGCTGGTAAGTTTTCTTTGCTTGCCTATCTGGTGCATAATTAGTGTTTGATTTCTGTTTCTTTCTGGTGCATGTCACTCACAAGCCTTTTAACTTTTGATATTGCTGTTGAAATGCTCAATCTTGTAAAGTTACAATTTTGATTTTTTGGGAATATCTAGAGCATTAGGTTTAGTATGTTGAGAAAACTCAAATCCAAATATTTTTTAAGGGCAAACAATATACATTTGGCTCATCAAATTTATACCTTCATATTAGACTTATTATACAAATTTATGTATTTTTTTAATTAATCTTCAATTTTGACTTAAGAAATTGCCCAAAATACCTTCAAATTAAAAAATTAAGATAACTTAAAAAACTTAAAAATCTTTATACTAAGGTTTTTGACTTAAAAAATGCACAAAATACCTTAACAAATAGGTGTTCTATGTGTTTTTATTTTTGTTTTCTTCTTCTTCTTTTTTTTAAAGTTTTAGTTTTAGTTTTTTTTACTTAAGGATTATTTGGTCATTTTGTAGGTTAAAATCAACTATTGATTAAAGTAAGACATACATTTGTATATTAAATTAAATCTAAAGGTATACATTTGATGAGTTTGAAAACAAAAAATATAGCTTTTGAATTAACTGAAAACAGAAGGTATAGACAGATAAATATCTTGTTTTCAATGGTTGAATTGCACATAAATTTTTATTTGTTTATTATTTTACTTTCTTTCTTTTTTTATGCTATTTTATTTAGTCACATTATTTCTTTCATTAAACTATTGTCTATGCGGTTGGGTTTGGTGTCCTAAAAGCTGTGGCATTATACATATTGTTAATAAATAAATAAGGTGACATTTATAATTATTTTGATTGCTTATATGTATTATAAATACATTTATAAATATCAAGAAAATTCTATGATTATTTATGTGCTTATAAATTTAGCATATAAGTGTTATATGCTTAGGGATAAAATTTATAGATAATAATCTAAATAGTTGGTAGTAATTACTTAAAGTTTGGGATCTTTAATTAAATATTACAAGTACGGTTCAATCTCGTTTAGAATGAAATAGTCATTATCTGGACTATTAATGTAGAGACATTAATGTAGATAAAATTTATAAATAATAATCTAAATAGTCCGTAGTAATTAATTAAAGTTTGGGATCTTTAATTAAATATTACAAGTACGGTCCAATCTCATTTAGAATGAAATAGTCATTATCTGGATTATTAATGTAGAGACATTAGATTGGAGGTACTTTATATAATGAGATTATGTAGGACTAGATCAGATAAATTATGAATATCTAATAATCATCTGTTATAAATAGAGTATTTAAATTTATCACTGTGATGGTCATATATTTGACAGTCTTAATCTTGAGTATTTATTAGACTCCTGTTTATGACTTTATATTTTTTGATTTGCTTGGTAAGATTTGTTTTAGTATAGATCATAACTTAGCATCTTGGAAACATAATGTAATAAATGGCTGGGAATAATATTATACAGATATGGAATCTATTCATTCCTTATAGAAGTTAGAAAAATAGTTGTCTTAAGTGATAATTCGAAGTTTGAACAGTAGAGCGTTCGTTCATAATAAGATTATGAATTAACTGTTCATTAGAGAATTATTGGAACTCAAGGATAAAGATATAATAAGAGAGGTAAACGTAAATTGAACCTAGCTCTTATCATGAACTATTTATGGAAGACTGACTAATATGTAATGATTATATCAATGGACTACTCGCCTATTTTCTTTGAGTAATTTCACTATAATCTCAAGAGTTCAGTTTCAGGTTTTAGTAGAATAACACTTAAACTAATAAATTTAACACATTAATCAAAGAGTTTAATTAATTGTCAAATTTATTGGAGTTTGGGTTATAGGTCCTCCAATACCACCGCTGTAACACTATATTGAATTTATACATAGAATAAATTATACATATTATTGAAATCTGAATTAATTATTTCATACTTGAATTATTAATGTGACGCAGAAAAATGTTCTCTGTAACACGTAACGTAATATGATAAATGTTGTCACATTTACCTGAACATTAGTTAATTAATTGATTGATTAACTTTAAAATCTATTTTAAATAAATATAATTTATTTTTAAATTTAAATTTAAATATACATATATGGTTTTGAACTAAATCTTTTTATATATATAAAATTTTATAATGTATTAATATATATATATATATATATTAAAATAAGTAAATGTTTACGTTTTACTTTATATATATATTATATATATATATAAAACGAATCATACTGATTCGTTTATAAAAAAAAAAAAATGATGAAGGACGTTTACGTTTTGGTAACTTCTTTATATATATATATATATATATTAAAAGTTAAACTTTTTTTTAAACTTTTTTTTAATTCATTTATAAAAAAAAAAAGAGAAAGGAAAAAAAGGTTAAAATCATACAAAATATATCATTTCTTCATATATCTGATGTGGTAGTTATTTTAAATTTGAAATTAATTGAAAAATTACTAATGGCTTAGATATAAAAAAGGAGAGATAGCAGTTATCTTAAGATATTTTTTCATTCACGTAACTTTTAAAAAATACCCAAAGAACAAAACTGAGAGTTTTTCTCTAAAAAAAAAGGTCTGATATCTCATGTGTTGAGTACATAGCAGATTTAAAAAAGTATAAAGTAAATTTATTCTTGTAATTTGACGCCCACTCGTCTTTCTATTGATGTGGAGGCCTGGATTGGAAGACCGTGGTGTCAAAGAAGAAAGTTAGGATACCTTCATAGTTTTTAAAAAAATTAGTAAAATTTCTAAAGCTTTTTATTGTTAATTAAAATTATATGTCTATTTCTGATGAATAAAATTTTTAAAAAATTTTTATTTGTCAACGATCAATTTCTTTCGTTGCGTTTCACGTTTTAATTCCAACATATGCACCAATCATTGCAAGGCAATGAAAAGACATTCTTTAGCTGGGCCGAGGACCTGAATTCTAAACGAGTAATTTCCAAGAGAAACGAAGCATTGCTCTGTTCCTTTTTATCATCAGCTTTTAAAGGTAGATTAATAGAATTTCCCAGTCCCACTAATCTTCAGCAGTAAACGCTTCCAAAAAATGTCTTTTTAACTCACGTTCGCTATAGCTGGCTTTCGATACCTTCGTTTTATTTATTAATTATTTTTTTTATTTTGATGTGCAGTTGAAGCAGAAATCATTGGAAATTTTGACTGCCGTTTTAAAGATCAAACAACACAGAGAAACAACAGCAGGAATAGTCCCAGATAAAGTTACATGCAGAATAGTTGTACAAATAAAAATAACTTAAAAGAATTTGCTATGGCTGCTGAAACTAATGTTGAAAAGTTCCTACAATTTGAAGTCAAGATTTCTCATTTTTTGTGACAGATTTATAATGTAGATAATTTATTTACTGTGTAAATAAAACTACTTACATTATACATAAGGTGACAAATAAATTATTTACATCATAAATTTAATATTTGCTATAAATATTTTCAAAACCTTTCTACTGTTAGTTGTGAAACAGTATTTCCAACTTTTTTTAATGGGTAGAAAATATCTATCAATCCAAATAATCCAACTTATTCAAACCAAACCTATCCATAAATAAATAAATATCCAAGGACTATTCTATTGCATTCAAAGAGTGTAAATGCCATCCAATTAGATTAGCATGGATTAAATTTAGATTTTGAAAATCCAATATACATAAACAGGGCATGTCTAGGGTCCGCACCCCTAAAGGACTGTCCAAACCAATGTAATATTTTTTTATAAGATAATAATAATTTGTTATATAAAATATAATATCAAGCTTTGATCATTTGACTTGAGAAAAAAGACACGAAAAGAACATAAATAACCTTTCCCTTTCATTTGTTGGTCAAACTAGCATGTTTTATCTAAAAAATCTAATAGCTTGTTTGGCATTAATTGATTCTAACTAACTTTTTAGTTAAAAACGGTATAAAACACTCACATGCTATAGTAAAAGCAAAACTACTACAGTGTAAAGCTCTCACATGCTGTGGTATTTACAGTTTTATCTAATGGTTCTAACAACCATGTCAAATATCCTATAAACTTATACGAAAATGGGCATAACAATTTCTTGTGTCTCTTTTGCCTCTCTTACACACCACCCAAAGTGTTATCTGTGTCTGGTGATGTTGCAAAGGTCAGAGTAGAGACTGGGCATCTTCAAAAACCCCTTGGAAAAACTTGCGTCTGATGACTTCTCCATTTAGCAAAAAACTTAGAACTTTGCCAGAAAATCCTCCGACTACAAGTCTAGAATATGGCAAGACATCAATTGAACCAATAAATTTCTAGTTTCTGAAGGCTTAGCCCTTTTGCTAAACACGCCCTTCACTCCTAGAACTTTGCAATAATGGCATGTCAACCCACAATGGCATTATAACCAAAAGGGTAGCCACGTTTTTTTTTTTTTTTTTGACATCGGAAGAGTCAAAACTCCTTGGTTTACCAACGACATTCCTTTAGAACAAGTTTTTAGGTGCCTTTTCCAATGACAGTCAGCCTTACCGCTAATGCCTTTAGAATGCTAAACCATCCCATCTGATGCATCGTATTCCTTTACCATTTCACAAAACCATCCTAAACACGCTTTTCACTTTCACAAACTGGTTACGTTCCTGTCCCATCATGTTCACTCACTTAGAGATCTCCTTCCATAGAGTTTTTATTGCCGCATAGTCAGAATTGCAATAAATGTTGCCGTTGAAAACTTCTCTTCTTTTATCGCCCAGGTTTTGCCCGACCTAACCGGGGACATTGTTGCTTGCAAAGACGACAACTTTGACCATTTGTCACTTGAAATCATAATTTCACTCTTATTGGCCTCTGCCACTAGACGCACTGCCACGCCTCACCTGACGACCAATTACCTAGACCAATCAAAAAAGGCCATGAGAGCTAACTTTTCACATAAGTTCGCCATGAAAGAGTCCCAACTATATTTATTACGAATATTTTAAAAACCCACCATTCTCACCATTAGTTTGAAAAAGTGTTATTTATTACGATTTTCATTTTTTATTGTTGATTGGCCTGCCAAACTCATTGGTTATCAACTAGATTACCATTGGTAGTCTACTAGATTTTCAAAGAGAAATTTGGTTTTTTTTTTTTTTTTTTTCACTAATTCATCATATTTTTTTCTTTACAAAATTATATAACATACCACTTTTGAGTCTTCTTTATTAAAAACGTCATCCTCTTGTTAGCTTTGTAAATCTACTTTTTTGGGTGGTACTTTTTCTACAATTTTATTCTTCACGTATCCTTTTTACCCTTGTTGTCCTTTCTTTTTTCTTTTTTCTTCTAATTTTTCCTATTTCTTCTCTCGCGCTGTCTCTCCTCCTCATTCTTCGTCTTTCCCTCTCTCCTCTTTTTGTCCTCCTTCTAATCTACCTCTTCTCCATTTTTCCTCGTCGCAAAACAACAAACCGCGACCCGCCAACAATTAGAGGCCATCAAATGACGTTTGGAAGCTCCGATCTCTGCGTAATCACGGCGACGATTGAACGGCCGACGTTTGTAAGCTTGGATCTCTACGCGACCACGGCCGACAATCGAACAGCCGGCACGCTCAAATCTTTGTAAGATCCACCGACGATGATCGCAGCCGCCAGCGCTGTTGTCTTCGTTCATCGATTTCCTCATATCGGGCTCTGCATTGTAGCTGCCACCGCCGTCCTCTTTGTTTGTCGATTGCCTCAGATTGGCTTTTTTCTTTGAAGGTCTGATCGTTTTATTTGTATTTTTTTTTTTAAATTTTTGCACGAACTTTTGTCATCTCGAATTGAAAATAATAGAATAATAGTATAGATGCAAAAGAATGTAATTAAATTTTATTCTCTTTCTATCCGAGATCTTGAAGTTTATAACTACTGTTTGTACTCTGTAGTGAGTTCTGCAAGGTTATAAGCTTGTAATTGTTTTTCTTTAAAACAACAGTATAAAACACATTCTCACATATGATAAAATTAGAATATGTGGCAGATAGGTAGAAGCAAAATTTTTTTAAGTGGTGGAAGAATATTCAGATTCACTACAGGAAAGAAGTTTGATCTTTTTTCTTTTTTTTTTTTTGTTGGAATTTGGTGGATTTCAGTTTTACAACTTAATAGGTTACAATCTTG
The DNA here is from genome assembly GCA_946598075.1 of Artocarpus hirsutus. Lineage (NCBI taxonomy): Eukaryota > Viridiplantae > Streptophyta > Magnoliopsida > Rosales > Moraceae > Artocarpus > Artocarpus hirsutus. Next base: position 3,937 of record CAMOHE010045124.1, on the reverse strand, counting down.
CACCACTTATAACCGAAAGCCATTAACAATTTTTTGTTTTAAAAAAAATATTTTAAAATTTGATAGGTTTTAACCTTAAAACCTACTAGATTATGATCCGGCATCTCATGCTTGTAATCGGAGGAAGTTGACAATTCTTTGTTTGAAAGAAAATATGTTGGAATCTAATAGGTTTGAAGTTAGAACATGACAATTTGCAACTCGGCATCCATGCCTACAACCGGAGGAGGTTGGTGCTTTTTTATTTTAAAAAAAAATTGTTGACATATGTTAGGTTCGAAATTGTAACATGTACGAAATTGGAACCTTACAGGTTACAATTTGGTGCCCTACTTCGGTGACAGAAGGTAGGTTCTAAGACAAAATCTAGCAGGTTCTACGATAGAATCTAACAGATTTCATTTTGGCATCTTACATGAGTGAGTAGGAGGAAGAAGCGTAATTTGAGTGTTTTAATAAATCTTTAATTTTTAATAAAGAGACAATTTTAATAAATAATTTGTTGAATATTTTTAATAAAATGGTGCATTTAAAGCATCCTTGTAAGTTGTCTATTTTTCTTTTTGGTCACCAATGTGGGTCGCTTAACAGGTTAACTAGTAATCTTCCAGATTGCAAAGAGGAATATTGGGGTTTTTTTTTTTTTTTTTTCATTATCTACCAAGTATTTTTTCCGGTCGTCAACCCGGGCTGTTCCTTGGTTGATAATGTACTAGATTAGCACCGGTAACCTACCAAATTCTTAAGAGAAATTTGATATATCATCATCTACGAGTGTTTCATTCTTTAGAAAACAATTAAATACACAAACACAAAAAATAACTAATTATTACATCTCACCAAATAAGAAATGATGATTGGAAAAGATCAACTTCCTTAAACTATCACAATAACATCAGCTTCATTCATTGTAGTTTTATTCACGGAAAGCTTCGGCTTTATTTAACAACAGTGTTTTAAATATATAGTTCCAACAACTTCAATGTGAAAATATTGCAAAGCAAAAATAGGTTACAAAATAAAGATCTCACATAGTGCAATAATTTTGTTTTAAATTTTAATTCTAATTGCGTTGTCAAATACACTCTCGATTGTCTCTACTCTTGCAATCAACTCATATTCACCAAAACCAAGAGAAAATTCAAATTACAAAAGAAAGATGAATTCAGAAGTAGTAACAATTACACATGAAAGCCAAATCAGAAGAACTTTAAAAAATCAATCACTTGTTGATTTACTATGTTGATAAAAAGCAATTAGAGCTATAAGCAACGCAATCTACAACCAAATTTAATATATACAACAAAAGTCAATCAAAAGTCCTAGAATCAAAGTTGACCATTATTCAAGAAGTCGAAGAGAAATTTTAATAAAATAGCTTGGTTGGTCCAACTTTTTTTAAAAAGATACAATTTGATCCCCAATTCTCTTTTTAAATAGTTGCAATTTGGTCTTTAATCTCTTTTTTTTTTTTTACTTAATTGGGTCTAACACTTTTAAAAAGGATGCAATTTGGTCTCTCATCGTTTAATTTTGAACTGAAAAAGTTTCTTTGACTTTATTTTTAGTTAAAATTACTAAAATACCCTTTATAATACATTAAAAAGTTAATAAAAATTTAAACAAAATTTGTTAAAAAAACTATAACAAAAAAAGCTTAACATCTCTTCATAAAAAAACTTAACAGAACCAAAAAAAAAAAAAAAAAAAAAAAACCTAAAAGCACCTAGGCAAGCACACCATCGCTGGAGGTCATTGCTGTCATCTTGGTCTACCCATCGCAACTCACCCAGGCATCCTTGTCTCTCTGTCGTGACCCACCCAGCGTCGATGGGGGCGACTTCGACGAAGGAGACAAAGGCACACCCACTCCCCATCGCCTCCTAGGACTCCACTGCCAACCCCTGCAACTTCATTAGCGTCTTCCTGAAACTCGATGATCCCCACTTCGGCTCCCTTGGCCTCATCGTCGGATTGACTCTACCACCGGGAAGCTCTATGTGCTTGCAATGTCTATGGCCCCCTTCCCCAGTAGGTCTTGCAATTGAAGAGGGGGATGCCTGAGAGAAGATGGGGGTTACCTGCAGGGGATGAGGGGTAGGTGTAGTTGGAGTAGAGGAGTTTTTAGGTCTGATTTTTTTTTTTTTCAGATTCTTTTTAGCTCTATTTTTTTAGATAAAAAAAGATATGATTTTGTTTTTTGAGTAAAGATCTAATTTAACTTTCTTTTGCTAAAAAGATCTAATTTTCTTTAAAATAAAAGATCTACTTTTAATAATATATTCTCATTGTTTTTTATTTTTTTATTGTTTTCTATGTTTTAATTTTATTTTCTTTACAACATTTTATGTATTTTGCTACACCTTGTATTTTGCCAATCGAGCTTTTTACCCTAAGAATTAATTATATTGATACATCTTGTATTTTGCTAGCCAGAATTATTACAATAAGATAATGGCTAAAAGTGTTTAAAAAGCATTATGGCATTAAGATTTCCAAGTTTTAGCCAAAGCTTAGCTCAAGACCCCACTACTCGTTTTATTTGGTGTGGTATTGCTGCCACACATGATTTCGAGAGTCATGATGATATTATTAAAGAACATCTTTATCAGAATATTTTTACCTCGCATTTCGAACATTTAGCAATGATTTTTCAATAGACCTCTAGAAATTTGTTTCATGTAGCTTGGCAGGGAAACTTTGAGGCATGAGTGCAGCCCCTTACATGTAAGACCTATTTGTCACGCCCCACTGAGCCACGAGGAGGCCACACACTTGTCTTGGGCACTTTTGAGGGTAGAATTGGCTCAAGGAAGATTCTAGAAGGATCCGGAGTATTCTACAACATTCCACAGCATTCTAGGAGGTTCTACACCAGTCCAGAAGCATCCAGAAGCATCCAGAAGAATCTAGAATATTTTGGAAGGCTCAAGACTTCTCTGGAACACTCTAGAACATTGGAGTACTTTATAAAGTAGTGTAGAATCCTCTAGAACACTCCATACTTGTAAATACCATCCATACTTTGCTAGAACATTCTAGAGAGTAAATAGCAACCGTAGGATCAAAGCAATCATGACCATCCATTCATTAAAAGGGTGCCTATAAATAGGACCAACCCCTCATTTGTAAATCCATCCAAGAAGTATCCAAGATATCCAAGAACCAAAGCTTGTAAAGTTCTCTTAGCTTAATAACATTCCTTTCAGAATTTTCCTCATTCTCTTGTATTCCCTTTTATTCTAGGCAAGTGCGTGAGTAAATCAGACTGACTTAGCATTCGGAGCGTGCTAAGGCCGCACGAGTATCTTTAGAGAAAGTAGGCCCGTGACATATTGCTCATTTACTTTGGGATCCTCATATGAATTGTTCTTTGTAATACAATAAATACTTCAATAAATTTCAATTAATGTTATTTTTAATTTAAAATATATTTTTCCTTTCTATATTTATCATTTAGTTTAGTCTAATTTCATTTAGGTTTATGCAACTTCATAAAGAGTCTTTATGTCACATTATAGATGGCCTCATTTAAAAAAAATACGTCCTTTTGGGGCTTTAAACATCATTATGAACATAAAGTCCCAAAGTATGGAATCCTAGAAAGAGGCTAGCCCAACTTAAATAGGATGTAATAGCTTCTTTATAGTCTAACATTCTTGCTAATACATTATCCTCATTATGTTCCAGATTGTAATCTTTAATTAAAAAAAAATGTTTTCCATGACCAAAAGCTCTTGTCATAATGAATCCTGCAATGTTTTGGTGATGATGTATAAGGATGGTCGGGATAGCTCAGCTGGTGGAGCAAAAGATTGATCATCCTTTTGTCACTAGTTCAAATTTGGTTCTTAGCACATGAGCAATTTTTATGAGTATCTATTTTACCAATTAATTGATATGGGTCAACATACATATTCATTACATAATATAAATT
>CAMOHE010045123.1:44648-105032 GCA_946598075.1 Artocarpus hirsutus | reverse complement strand
CTTTGCAAAACGGGAAAACTTTATCCATTAATTCAAATAAATGAAAAGTCAAATGTTTCTTTACCAAATTAAACAAATCATCCCATAATTATGTTATTTAATCAGAATAAAATGTCCTTAAATAAATTCAACCTTATCACAATTTTGTAAAATTTCTGCTGACTACTTGTCAGCTGTCATCGGCCTGCCGATCTCAGAAGTTCGGCCTGCCGATCTCAGAAGTCCGGCCTACCGATGATATACCATCGGCTTGCCGTTCAGAGAACATCATTTCGGCCTGCCGAACTTAATAGTCCGGCCTGCCGAACTGCCTTAACACTCAAAATTCATTCATAACATATAATTGTCCATAAAAATATAATTAAACACATAACATAAATGACATGAACATTTGAGCACATCAATTCCATGTGAGCGTCACCTGTCACAACACTTAAAATAAAATGGTTAGCACCATTTATCATATATCATAACATATATCATGAGTAAAACACTTATCATCGTCATAAATAACATTATTTGTTACATCAAATTAGGCGGGCGTTACATAATTAACTTAACTAAACCACCACGTCACCTCCCGTACTCCGGGACGTGACATCCAACCTTTATATATATGTATATATATATATATATTAAAATCACATCTATTTTTTATATACCACATAAATTTGACTAAGGTTCACACGCGGAAGTTAAAAGAAAAGTGATAGACAAGCATACGACTATCAGTAGTGCGTTATATATCCTCTCAGAAAAAAATAGCGTGTTATTTTCATTTTATTTGAAATTAAAAAAAGAACTCGAAATTAAAAAAAGAATTCGGAGGTGAATGGTATTTTTTTAACCTTTTTTAAGTAAATAATTAAATCTTTTAAAAATTAAACAAACGAGTTTTTTTTTTTACATAAATGATATACTGATATTTATAAATAATATACTGATACTGATTATTAGTAGATGAATAATAAATTAATTTATTAGTAATAAAATATATTAATCATCAATGTACTAATATTAATCAATAATATATATTAATTATATAATATGTCTATTAATTTATGTTGTTGTTAATAAAAAAAATTTTAAAAAATTTGATCAATTTTTATTTAAGTTAGACCATTTATATAAAAGTTAGGGTTAATTTCACAAGTGGTTTTTAGGGTTTACCATGAGTTCCATTTTAGTCCTTGACATTTTAAAAGTTTCACTTTAATCCCCAATTTATTAATTTGTTTTAGTTTCAGACCCTCCGTTAATAGGTGTTAAATATTTAATGAAAAACATATAAAATGTTTTATTTCCTAATTTATTCTTTTGTTTCACTTTAGGTCATTCTATAATAACCAATGGAGTGTTGGCAAGCATAGTTAGAACCAACTTTTTGATTACCAAATAGTGTAAAGTTCTCTTATGCTACAACAAAAAATAAAAAGTTGCTACAGTGTAAAGTTCTCATATATTGCAGTGTTTTGAACTACAAAGTGAGTTTTAACAATGCTTGTCAAACACCTTACAAGATTATTAGGGGCTAAAACTTAAAAAATCTACAGTGTAAAATTAAATATAATGATTTTAATACACATAAAAAAACAACTTTATTATAGTGTTAGTAAGATGAATTTTAATTTAAAAAAAGATAAGTTAAATTTTTAATACCAATATATAATATAAGTATTAAATTAGGGACTAAATATGAAACAAAGTAATAGATTAAGGACCAAAAGTGAAACAAAATAATAGACTAAGAACCAAATTAGAACACTTTAAAAATATTTTATTAAATATTTAAAATTAAATTGACGGAGAGAGCAAATTTGAAACAAAGTAAATATTAAGAACCCAAATAAGACTTTTAAATGCAAAGGACTAAACCGAAATAAGATTAAACGACATAGACCGTTTGCGAAATTATAAATAATAATTCATTTAGCTATTTTTTTGGGAAAAAAATAACACAGAACTAACGACGCGCCGAGTGTTAGGCGGGCAAACTAAGAATAAAAATAAAACCTGAAAAGGCAAAGACAATTTGACATCTTGAAGAAAAATCACGACATCGTTTCCCTCTTCGAAACAACACTTTCAGTCTCTTCCCTTCTCTCTCTCTATATTGCTCTCTCTCTCTCTCTCTGTCTGTCTTTGGAGTTTCTGTCCATGGTGGCCCCACCATCATCTCCATTACTTTCACTCATTCTGTCGTTTTCCCTTTTTTCCCACTCTCTGTGTCTTTGAAACCCACGAAAACCCCCCCAACACTCACTGCTCTTCTTCTCTCTCCACATGCTCCGGTGAGGAAGAAAGCTCCGCCGTCTCCCATGGCTTCCGGTGGTTCTAATCGGAACGGGAACGGTCACCGCGCCGGCGTCAAGCTGGATCGCCCTGCTATCAACCTCAGAACGACGTCCTTCAAGTCCAAGCTCCCTCCTTCTCCTCACGCCGCCTCCGGATCCGCCGTCCGCCGCAGCAAGGACGACGTTGGAGGTTCGTTCTCTCTCTCTCTCTCCGATTTCACATTTCTTAGCTCAATGCCGCCTCCGTTTTGAAAAATATACGAGCTCCGACGAATTTTTTTCTTTTTGTTTTTTTAGATTTCGAATCTCTTTCTTGGCTTAGGTTAAGCGAAGTGTTGAGTGGATAATGAAATGGAAGTTAGTGAGAAATTGTGTATTGACTTGAATGATGGACTTGCGATTGAATTTGTTCTGTTTTTGTTTTTTTTGTGTCATAGTACCTGGAAGAGTTCGAGTGGCGGTGAGATTGCGGCCGCGGAATGCGGAAGAGAGGGCGGCGGATGCTGATTTTGCCGATTGTGTAGAACTGCAGCCGGAGGTACTTTTCAGTTTCGTCGGCATTGTAGTTGTCGTTTGTGAAATTTGCAATTCTGAGTGTTTATAGGTTTAAATTTGCTCTTGTTAAAGTCGTCTTTGGTGTTTTTTATGTCCTGTTTAGTTAAAGCTTGGTTTGTGGTCCATTATTAACTTTTGGCCCTTTTCTTTAGTACAGCTTAACCGGTTGAAACTTAGGAAAAATAATTGGGATTCAGACACCTATGAATTCGATGAGGTGCTTACTGAATTCGCATCTCAGAAACGTGTCTACGAAGTTGTTGCCAAGCCTGTGGTGGAGGTGTATTACTTTTCTCTTTCTTCCATTACATTACTTGTGCATTACTATTAGTATTGAAATACTTTGGTTTTCTTCATTGCTTATGTTTTACTCTATTTGGAAGTGACTATTTCCTATATGTCTTGGTGGACAGTTTATACAGAGTTGATCTCATGTTAGACTTACTATCTTTTTGTTGATTTAGATTTGGATAAGGATTAACTGCTCTGCCGTTTGATTTTGTAGAGCGTTTTGGATGGTTATAATGGGACCGTTATGGCTTATGGTCAGACAGGCACAGGGAAAACATTTACGCTTGGACGATTAGGAGAGGAAGATACATCTGATCGGGGAATAATGGTCCGCTCAATGGAGGATATTTTAGCAAATATTTCTCCAGAGTTGGATTCAATCTCTGTCTCTTATTTGCAGGTATTTGGCTCTAATATCAAAGTTTTTTGCTCAATAATGTTTTCTTAATGGTTTTTGTTTCAGTTATTTATGGTTTTTTAGTTTCAGGATCCTCTCTTTAGTCTATGATTTTTTTTTTTCATAAATGTGCTCTAATAGGTGCCTATTCAATATTCACAATATTAATGTTCTTTTTCAATGAAACATGTAGCTATATATGGAGACTCTTCAAGACCTTCTTGATCCGTCGAATGATAATATTCCAATTGTGGAAGATCCACGAACTGGTGATGTTTCGGTACCTGCTGCTACTCATGTAGAGATCAGAAATCAACAAAGTTTTCTCGAGTTGCTTAGATTGGGAGAAACACATCGTATTGCTGCTAACACAAAGTTGAATACTGAATCTTCTCGTAGTCATGCTATTCTGATGGTGAAATGATTATCTCCCTTTATTCTCCATTTTGCTGATTGCATTAATTTATGTGGAATTGTTAGGATCTTTTAAGGTTTTGATATCTTTAGGTTCTTTATAGTGCAGGTACGTGTGAAAAGGTCTGTCATAGGAAGAGAAGATAATCTTTCGGATGAAAATGGAGAGTCCTCTCATGCGACCAAACCTTTTAAGCCACTAATTCGAAAAAGCAAACTTGTTGTGGTGGATTTGGCTGGTTCAGAGCGTATTCAGAAGTCAGGTATATACCCATAGTTGCAACCGTTTTTTCTACATGAGCTTCGTATGCAATTGTGTACATTCTTTATTTACTTTTGTGTATCCTTTGTGATTTATGCATGCATGTCTCCTTGTAAGTATTGGTGCATTTGATACCCCTGGTAACTTGGTCTAAAATGTTGTCATAGACGTGACTACTTACTACTGGTTGACTTTTTCATGCTAAATTTGCTAATATGGGCTGGTTGGGGTTAAAAATTTTCCTATGTATAACAACCATTTACCCTATTGGTGAGGGTCTGATGTAGCTTTCTTATAGAATATAATATATTTTTAACGAGCTTGCTTGTCTTTGTATCTTAAATCCACTTGTGGTAACTGGTTTACACTGTACCTTTGTTTTCTGCAGGAAGCGAGGGACATATGTTGGAGGAAGCCAAGTCTATCAATCTCTCTCTTAGTGCCCTAGGGAAGTGCATAAATGCTCTTGCAGAGAATAACGCTCATGTTCCAGTTCGTGATTCAAAGTTGACGAGATTGCTTAGAGATTCATTTGGAGGTGAGATACCTCATGTTCATGTTAACTTTTCCAGACTAGAGTCCTTATATTGTGACGTTTAATTCCCATATGCATTTTTTAAGTCATTCTTTTGCTATTTAATTGGTTAATGCAAAATACACCTGATTTGCTACTTTTTTTTTTCCCCTTATCCTTTCACAGGATCAGCAAGGACTTCACTAGTTATCACTATTGGTCCATCTCCCCGACATCGGGGGGAGACTACAAGTACCATACTATTTGGTCAAAGGGTTAGTTCCTGTCCAAAGTCAAATTAGAGGGCGTATTGCATGTAATGTGCTTATTGCATTTTGCCGTGATTAGATGATCCTTTGAAATATTTTTCTCTCTTACAAGAGCAGTCTGATTTAATGTTTGAATAACTTTTAGCTGTAGCTGGAAACTAACATTGAAAGTTCATACCACATGACTAATTAAGTCATCATGAATTATTGATTCTGTTACTTTGACAGGCCATGAAGGTAGAAAATATGTTAAAGATAAAGGAGGAATTTGATTACAAAAGTTTGTCCAGAAGGCTTGAAATAGAGTTGGACAAACATATTGTGGAAAATGAACGGCGACAAAAAGCTTTCGATGATGAACTTGAAAGAATACACTTGGAGTCAGAAAACCGGATTGCTGAGGTTGAGCAGAACTTTGCAGACGCGTTAGAGGTTGGTTGAGTCATTCACACAAACGAGAGAAGTATCATAAAAGGAGTTATGAGTCTATGATTCTTTTTCTTGGTTCTTCAGTTTTTATTTTCTTTGGAATTTTTTAAGTTTTCCATTTCTCTTTCTTTGTAGAAGGAGAGGCTAAAATGCCAGATGGACTACATGGAAGCAGTTAAGAAATTGGAGGAGAAGTTGGTATTAAATGTACAGAAGCATGAGTATGGTGGCATAGTTGATGGTAAATGCAACGGAGAGGTAGTCGCTTCTAGAATAATTTTGTGTGTTATGTTTGCTTCCTTGAAACATGATCGTAGTATCAGTTGTTAATGTGTAGAAAAGCATTTTATAGATGTGGTTGTGAGACTTTTTGAGATCATTTTGTTTTGTTTATGCCTTAACTTTCATAAGATTTTATCCCTTAGCTTGTTTGGGGTTCCCTACTTAGTTTTCTGCATCAATAATATATTTTGCCAAAGGAAATGCAGTGAACAAGTTAAAACTTACGCACTTTCAATAATTTAATGTTTTGATCAGCATATTGGCTTTGATCTTTTTGGGATAATTGTTTCTTGGTAGAATGAAATTTTAATGGCTTTGGTTTGCTTTTGTATAGAAGTTTACTTTTCAAACTCTGAATCTGGGTCCTTTATTTTTTTTTTATTTTTTTTTATTATTTTTTTTTTCTGTCTTTGGTTTGATTCCTTACCTTAAAATGTAGGGACCTGCTTATCCTGTTTCTGAGGACATTGCTGAGGTAAGAGAACTGCTCCAAAAGGAAATGAACCTAAGAACGATGCTTGAAGAGGAGGTCAGAAATCTCAAATGCCAATCAGGAAATTATACACTAATGGAGGTATGGTCTCTCAACATTCTTTTTTCTTCTAGCCTTTGGCAATTCTGAAGCATCAGAATAATAATCTACAAGAGATTACTTGGAGGTTTAGGGAAGCGGAGATGGTGAGATTTTAAACCTTCGAAAGAGTCTGGAGGACGAGAGACACCAGAAGAAAAAACTTGAAGAAGAAATAATAGTCCTACGAAGTCAATTATTGCAACTGACGTTTGAAGCTGATCAGGTATTTACTTCAGAGAAATCAAATATGCCTTGTGCCTATCAATAACTTGCTTCGGGACCTTTTAACCAGCAATAACATGATCTAATTTTTATTTTAAACTAAGGAATATTTAAGCTTTTTTACTTTTCTGTTCTGTGGTAATGAGTGGAGTGTGTTATTTCTGTAACTGAGAGTTTAGCTGATAAAAGTTTGGAGCATGCGATGCAGTTCTTAGCTATACTACATATTGTTGACGATTTCTACGAATCTTGTGTGAACTTAAACTGTAGCATATGTTTACTTTTCAAGACTGTACCCTCTTTGATTTATCAAACATTTGCAGATGAGAAAGTGTCTTGAAAGAGGTGTGCCTCGTAATGGATTCCATGGAATAGATTCTTCCATGTCCCCATTTAGGCATTTCCAGTCCAAAGACATGCACAATGGAGATGCGACACTCTTTGAGCAAGGTTGTATAAATACACTGTTAACATAATTCTGAACAATTTTGCTTGATGGTCGTTTCTCATTTTGTTTCGAACAATTAATTGAACAGTTGGATTGCAAAAGATCCTGTCACTGCTTGAGTCAGACGATTTGAATGTTCGAATCCATGCTGTAAAAGTGGTGGCCAATCTAGCAGCTGAAGGTGGGTTATGCCTTTTTTTTTTTTTTTTTTAAGTTGTCTCCTCTTATGTATTTTCAAACATGTTTTATCGCTGGCATCGTATTAAATTTCTAGCTTTTTTATTCTGCCCGTGAGAATAAATTTATGCCGCTTGTAATAAGCAGAAACAAATCAGAAAAGAATCGTTGAAGCTGGTGGTCTCACTTCCTTGTTGATGCTTCTTAGAACCTTTGAAGATGAAACCATTCGTAGAGTTGCGGCTGGTGCAATTGCCAATCTTGCAATGAATGGTAAGATTGGTTGATAATGTCTCTAAGGTTGTAATGGCTTCTATCATTTCTATTGCAAAAGATCCTGTCACTTCCTTTTTTTCCCCTCGTGTTGGTTTTCTCTGGGATAACAGAAGCGAATCAAGAGCTTATTATGACTCAAGGGGGAATCAGTTTATTATCTATTACAGCAGCCGATGCCGATGATCCACAAACACTACGCATGGTTGCTGGAGCTATTGCTAATCTATGTGGCAATGGTATGTTCATTTTCTTTAGCGTCATATTTATATTTACTTTTCAGCGTTTTTCACACTGTTAATCACCCCCGAACAAAAAAATAATAGATAAACTACAAACCAAGTTGAGGACTGAAGGTGGTATCAAGGCCTTGTTGGGAATCGTTAGATGTGGGCATTCTGATGTTCTTTCCCAAGTGGCACGTGGAATAGCAAACTTTGCTAAATGCGAATCTCGAGCGTCTAGTCAAGGTAAGCAGAGATGGAGACAGTTTTTCTACTAAAATGTCAAGTATTACAGTATCGTGATTTAACATGCTATGATTTTGTAGGGTTGAAAACTGGCAGATCTCTTTTGATAGAAGATGGTGCACTTCCTTGGATTGTACAAAATGCTAACAATGAGACAGCACCTATTCGGCGCCACATTGAGCTTGCACTATGTCATTTGGCACAACATGGTATTTTTCATGACTCATTAGCATACAAAAATTTAGATTCATTAAATAATCAGATAAATAAGAACATGAATTATGGATTGTTAAAAATGTGCAAAATCGGTGTGCTTTAGTATAGAAAATGTCTTTTTAAGTTTTAGCCATTAATATCTTAAAATCTTATTCTTAATTACGTATTTTCCCCAAATCACAGAAGTAAATGCCAAAGACATGATTAATGGAGGCGCCCTTTGGGAACTAGTTCGAATTTCAAGAGACTGTTCACGAGAGGATATCCGGACTCTTGCTCGCCGGATTTTGCATACGAGCCCCACCTTCCGCGCTGAAATGCGACGATTACGAATAGATTGTTGATTGATTAGTCCATTTACTTGCCCTCCGTCGGAGAAATCTTGCAGATGGATATAACTTGTAGTGCTGGATAGGTTTGGTGCAGAAACTATTAGTTATTCTTCATGCTAAATGAGGGCCAGAGTGACTATCTGAAGCAAATTTTGTGTGTAAATGAAGCGAGGGCTTCAGTTTGTAATCCGTCGGTTTCTCGTTTGAGCAATTTTATTATTGTAGTAAAGTTACAAGAACTGCGAAAAGGTAATATTTATAGCTGCTTGAGGGCGAGCTATTCCTTTTGTCTAAATTTTTATAGGTAGTAGCATTCAAGTGGTACGACGTTTTTTTTTTTTTTTGAATCAATGTTGGATTACTCAATTTAAATAAGCAATGAAGTGGTCTAGTTTTTCATCAAACGGCTAATACAACTCAACTTACCAGGTCTTCTCCGTTGAAAAAGCCAAGCATTAAAATCTGCAATTGTTTTAATCTGAATTTGCATTTTGTTTACAGCTGCTAATTCCAGTGGGATTCAAAATTCTACTAAATTTTCAGATACCACTCCGTCTAGAATCTAACTTCTAACCAGAAGACCCACGTGCCTAGGACTTCGTCCGTGGTAATTTCAAATTGGGACATTGGAAAAAAAAAAAAAAAAAAACCACGTAGTGCAACTGTAGGAGTTAATTTTTTACGTATGAATGAGAAGTGTCAGAATTTATAAGACCATTGGTAGGGAATGTTAGATATCTTAAATTGAGTTATTCTGTGGACCAAAGTATCCATAATCTGACCTAAATACTTCAAAAACGAATCAAAATTTTTTTCCTTACTCCTCACTCTTTTGGTTCTCTCTTTTCCGTTCATTCTCTCCCTCTCTCTCCAATCTTCCTCATTCGCAGGTTGCGCCCATCGTCGGAGGCCGCGAAAGAGTGATTCCTGCCCCCTTTCTCTCTCTCTCTCTCCCCTCTCCTCACTATCTTGGTTCTCTCTTTTCCCCTTCTCTCTATCCATTCTTCCTTGCCTAGAGGTCTCGCCCGTCGTCGGAGGTCTCAAAAGAGCCATCGTGCTGTCGAGCGGAGTCAGCTTGCTCTGGAATCGCCCGAAGCCCAATCCCGTCGTCGCCGGAGTCACGCAAACCGCGAAGGAGCCATCGATCTCCCTAAGCGTGTGTCATCAGAGTCCGCCGTCGGTGGGGTTTTGTAGATCTCCAATGTTTGAGCACGATAGACTGGGCAATATCGGTGAATGCGCTGGAGGCAGTAGTGATCGGAGTTGGCCGTCACTGACAAGGGTTTTTTTTTTTTGGTCAGATTTGAGAAGAAAAAAGGATAAACTAGAATGTTTGCCATTTAAATTTTTAAACATGACATTTGTTTTTTTTAATTTTTTAATATGGTAGCTTGCTTCAAAATGTATAACAAATCTAACATTTTGTACCAATTTTTTGTTATATAAGTTAAATTGAATAAGGTTTTTAACATATTATGTACGTCAATTTGAATGACAATTTAAATCATTATTTTAAATTTTAATTTAAATCATATTCACTCAAATTAAATCATTAATTTAAATTTATTTATTAAATAGATTTTTAGTCTCTAAAATATAAATATAATATGTTACTATTTGAACTTTTGATTTTGACATGTTTACCATATGAATTTGTTTTTGGCAATTTTTGTCCTTGACTAGAAAAGCAAGGGGATTTTATAATTTATCAAAAGCACGTTAATTATAACAACATTATTATTATCAAATGATTTAAAAATTAAAAGTTTACTTTCTACAAGTTGCAAAGCTTAAAATTTATTGTTTGGATAAATATCCTATTTGATATAGAATTGCATTGCTGAAGCACGAAATAAAACAAGAAATCAAATACATCATTTTTCACATTTTTGTGCTAAAATATAACTTTCGCATCAGCAGTTTTACATTAGAGAAAGAGATTGTCAAATTACCAGGCCCAGTGCTACCTAATCTGCCTTGTTAGTGTTTGTCCAGACATATATCTACATAATTTGCCATTATGCGGCGACGAGAAAAAACAAAAGGTGGTTTCATGTTCTTGGATAATTAGTTGGTTTAAGGAAAATATCTACCTAATTAGACGCGCGACTTCGTCTTCGTTGTCTTGTTGTTTGTGTTTTTGGTGGGCGTACGGTTTTGTAGGGTAACCATGGCTAATTCTTAACTTCTTGAGAAAGTTAAGAAATGTACTTGTAGAGGGTGAATTGTAGGCTGTTTGGCCGTGATGGGAACCGTTCAGTTATGAACAGTGTAAAGCTCTCACATGTTATAGTAACAATAAAAAAATTGTTACAGTGTAAAGCTCTCACATGTTATAGTAACAATAAAAAAATTGTTACAGTGTAAAACTTTAACATGCTATAATAAAAGTGGTTCTAACCAACAGACTACTCTTTCAAACACCTTATAAATTTGTTTAGATTTGTTTAGAGGGTCAATGACGGCTTGTGGAAGTCAATTGTGTGCATGGGTCGATTGGTCTCGAGCCAACCTAAAAGAAAAATAAAGCGTAAAGTGCAATAAAATAAATAGACACGTAAATTTATAGTGGTTCGTATTTACAATAGAGGCTACGTCTACTGTAGGTTACAACCTTGAGGTTTCACTATATCGAGAATAAATACAATGATGGAGTGGAAAAAAAAAAGTGAGAGAAAATGAGAAGCAATTTAGAGAGAAATTAGTGAGAAGGAATTAATTTAACTCTTAGTTTCTTGATTCTTGGAGTAATTTCGTGTTGACGGGGAAAAAGGTAAGCTCCTTATTTGATTCTAGTTGGCTTTTCATTTGCTTGTTTTCTTATTTGACTTAGTTGCTTCTATCCGCTAACAGGCGTATAGTGGAGATCAATATGTTATTTTTATACCCAACGGTACTCTTCTAGACGCTTTAGTTTTGCGTGCATCATTGTTTGAGAATTTTTACCGTGAAGAAAGAAACTGGAGACGAAATTCTTATATCATTTGAGAAAGGATAAAATTTTTACGCTGCTTTGACTTTTTTTTCCTCTCCCCGACCCACCCACCCCAACTTTTTTTTTGGGCTTCTATAGTCAGGCCGAGGACTTAACAGTAGACAAAGCCCATTAAGCAAGACCACGAGGCTTCGGAATCACAATTTGTATGACATGAAACACACTAATCAGGCCCTGCATTAGTTTTTAGTATGACAATATCTATATGAGAATGTCAGTACTCTAAATTTAAAAAAAATGGAAAAAACATAAAAATTATAGAAATGTACTTCAAAACATGATAGCTTTGTCCCCTATTTTAAGATGATACAAACTTTGAAGAAAACTTGAATAAACAAGTTTATATGAAAAACTGTACACACATTATGACATATAGAATTCTCAATTCCAAAAGAGTCCATAAGACTCGAATACGGTCAAGATTTCATCTTGATTGAAGCTGTATTTATATCATAATATATTGTCTGAATAGTGTTGAATATAGTTGTAAACATTATGTCTAGGTTTGATCTTTTATCATTGTATCAATACAATGAGAAACTATAAATTCTCCTAATCTTTTACTGAGACGATGATGCTAACCTCAGATGAAGAATTGAAAATTTCATATCCATCATTTATTTGCTAAGACCATAATAATATAGATAATAACCATGAGGAGCTATAATTAGATCTTAAGTACATAGATTATAAATGGATGGAAATATTATCTTTGCCACATTAGTAATTAGGAGACAAAAATCATCTTTTTGAAATGGAGACCCAAATATCAAGTATTCATCTAACCACCATTTTTTTTTTAAATTCCAAACTCTCTAAAATTTGATATTTTAATTAATATTTCTCGATTTTTTTTCAATATTTCCTAAAGTTTTTAAAGAATTTTTTTGCCCAAAAAAATATTTCAATATCTCAAAAATTTCAAAATTTCTGAAACATTTTTGTGCGTGAAGACTAACAAGACCAACTATTACTAGAGGAATCATAATCCAACTGGAGCTATGGAGATGTCGCTCCTTTTTTCCCCCGAAATATCAAGATATATGGTCTTTTAGCTGGCAACAAAATATACTCCTGCAATTGAAAAGTGCAAGGATTCTTTTTTTTTTTTTCCCCTTAAATCCCAACTCACATGATAATAAAATGACACATTTCCATTCGTAATGCAATTTTTAATATTATATTTTTTAAACACTTACTAATAAAAGATCCGTGCACCTCATATACCGCTTTTAAACTGTGGAAACTCAGTTAAAATATCTATATGATATTTGATTAACAACAAATTAACAAAGCATATCTTTCCGTTGCTAATGAGATGCATTGTATTAATATTCATCTATAGTCGAATTTTAAAATGCAAGAAAAAAAAACAACTATTGCTCTCTCTCTTCCAATTTTTAACGCTTCAATTTGGTAGGGAAGCACCCTTCTTCTTCATATATGCAACAAATCAGTGAAAACTGCCATGATTTTCTTCCTTTTTTCTACTCCGATGAAACTGGGAATCACATATAACTCAAGAACGTTAAATTAGGCAACATATATATTTTAACCACAGCAAATGTCGCATGAAGTAGTACTGTTTGACGGACTGTATTAAAGCACCATATTGTATAATAATACACTAATACAATGGTTATACTATATAAATCCACTTTCAGCACAGAAAGAAAGTGTCATATATATGCACTCCGAATTTTTCTTTTCTTAAGAGAACACTCTATGCGCCTTTATATCCAATATGTACACCCTGCGCCAATAATGCAAATAAAAGGAGCCGGCTGTAGGAAGCTGTATTTTTGGGATCAATTCAGAGTTCTGCAAAAAGGTTTGATGAAGTGCGATATACAATTTGAGCCAAGCTTAAAAGCGATTATTACGAAAAGAGAAGAAAAGGGTAAGAGCAAAACAGTCAAAAAAAAAAAGAAAAAAAAAGTGGGAAGGGAGCAGAATCTTGATATTATATACACTTAATATAGTCAGTAGAATGTGTACTTGATGGAATCAAGTGACGCTGATCATCATGATGAACTGTAAAGGATCATGAATCATGATATATCTCGAGCACAGTAGACATATGGTCCACCAAAATAATTATGTACCGCCCCCACAAAGTTTTCCAATATTGTCTAAGTTCATAACCTACGATCACATTTTTGAGGTTTAATCTTAAACCAATGAATGCAAATAGTAAAAGAATAAATTTAAGGTTCTATATATAAATTATCATGAAAAAGAACAGCAGAAGAATAAAAGGTACTTATAAAGCGTTATCTAAAGAAAAGGCGAAAGAAGAGAGTCAAAAAAAACAAAAAAAAAACAACTAAATTTTCCTTTAGTGCGCACAATTGCTATATATAATATATGCTAGTCCTAGTCCTATAGCTAGGAAAAATTGCGTCGAAAATGTAAGTCCTAGTAGGATAAAACTTTTGTCTGGTTAATGTTAAAAAATAAAATGTCTCTGAGAAAACTCTGATCAAGAGTAGAAAATGGGGCATGCTAGAAGATATATATATATATATATATATATATATATAAGTCCAAAGAAACAAAACAAATAAATTATAAAAGGAGACCAGGAATGACGGAAGAAAATGAGATATAGATTTGTGGGGTTTTTATTTTTTACTGTGAAAAGAACAATAGAACTACTAGCTAGGGTTTTGAAGAGGAGCATCCATTCCAGAATCAAGACAAAAGTTATTTCTCATTATTATATGGAAAAATTGGTTTATACCTACCGGCTTTTCGCACTTGCTGATTCACTCCCCTAAACTTTACTTCAATTCTCTGGTGCCAATGAGAGAGATAATGAGAGAGAGACTTCTTAACGCTTGCTTTGCTTGAGGTCTGTTTGTTGGTTCTGGCTGTTGCCTCGAAAAGGAGCTTTTTACGGAGCAGCGCACGTGTGACCCAGTATCCAATGCTCATCTCTCTGCCTCTATAATAAACCCTAATATTATCAGTCATCAGACTGTATGAGAGAGAGAATAGAGAGAGAGGAGAGAGACCCATAAGCCCATAACTTTTGTAACCTTATTCTCTTGACCAAATAAAACCTTGATCAAACAAACAAAACATTGCACTCACTGTTTAAGTAGCCAAGAAGAAGAAGTGGATCGAGTAATTATGGTATAAAAAAATATTAGGTTTTGGGTGCAATGATGGGTGTCAAAAGGAACAAAAAGATGATGCTAATAAATTGAAAATATGTAGAGTAAAAAAAATTGTGAAGCATTCAAATTAATTACTAAAGAAAGTAGTCTTGGGGTCATGTTCTCTTTTCTTTTCCTGCAAAGAGTAGATGAATGATTAACAGACAAGTTAGCAGAAACTGCACCACCCGAAAAAACTTGACGAGGGAGAGAGAAAGAGAGAGAGAGAGGGACAGAAACGGATTTGCCACCATCTCTTTGCTCATGTTGTACTGTAAGTACTTCAGCTTTAAGCTACCGTCACTTGGGACCGTGAAGTGGATTAACTATTCCGACAACATAACAAAATTATGTCAACAAAGAGAAACTCATAAAAATTTGTACTTTCTTCTTCAAACATATTAAGAGTACCGATCATTACTAACATCTTCAATAAATTAACCACAAAAAACGAAGTTAAAAAAGAGAGAAGAAGAAAGATATTGGAAAACCTGAGAGTACAGATCAGAGAAAAGTCGATTGAGATTAACAAAAGATTCATGTTTCATATAGAGGAAAAGAAAAAAGAAATGAAAGAAAAAAAAAACCCCAAACATTAATAATCATAAAGAGAAGGTCAATAAGGAGGCCGAGCAGCCGTGCCCCAATACGCCTCGGAGGGCAAATTGCAGGAATTCAAGAGATTCTGCGCCGCGGGCACGCCATGAAAGAGCGATGCCGTGCTATTAGGATCTTGTAGCATTTGTTGTTGTCCTTGTCCTCCTCCGACATTAAGACTTCCTGGCGATCCAAGCCCTCCGCTTCCGGCCTGAATCGAGACCTGATTATTCGCCGCCTGATCCTCTTCCTCAAGCGGAAGCCTCTCGTAGGCCGCATTTCCGAAGGACGCCGCCATGATCACCACCGGCCCGGACGCCATGAGCGGGCCCACCACGCTTCCCCCGACCACCTGCCCCTGCCCGCCGGCCAGGTAGATGGTTAGCCCCGACGCTGCAGGGGGAGCCGGCGGCGGGAGGAAGGAGCCGGAGAGGGAGAGAATCTCGAACCTGCCGTGTAGGGTTACGACTGCCCCAGGGGAAGCCGGTTGGCGTAGGGTGACGTTGGTGACGGTGCCGGTGCCGCTGAGGACGCAGATTCCCCGCTGGCGGCGGCGGGCGAAGGCGGACATGGAGTCCATCACGTCGCAGGCGTTGGCGATCTCCATTACGTGGGACCGGAGAGCGTTGGCGCTGTCCCTCGTGATTATGATCGGCGGCTTCGGCTTGTTCTTGGACCCCGCGGGCCTCCCCCGGGGCCTTCGGGTGATCATGTCCGTCGAGTCCCCCGCGCCTCCTCCTCCTCCGCCTCCCAATTCAGTTGTCGTAGTTGTGGCGGTGTCGTCTCTTTCCCGCTTTTGGCCCCGGCTTAAGGCGTTGCTGTTTTGCTCCTCTTCGGAGTTTTGTTGTTGTTGTTGCTGCTGCTGGTGGGGTTGGTGTTGTTGCTGGTGTTGATGTTGGTGTTGGTGGTGTTGAAGCTCTTGGAACTGATGAGGGTGGAGGTGGAGATCTCTCGACAGAAACGGCGGTGGAAGAGGACGGCCGTGTGCGGCGGCAATTGGATCCATATTCAATTCTATTTTTTATTTTTTTTCCAAATATTGATCTTGAATATAGTACTAGAAAAGGAAAGGAAAGAGAGACGAAAGGGGGAGTAGTATTATACACTTTTGGTTGAGGTTGTGAACTCAAGACAAGCTAGCTAATAACTAGCTGCTAATTAAAATCTTACACCAAGAACAAGGGAAGAAAAATGGTAAAAAAGCTTTAATTTTTGAGCATACCCACCAAAATTTTCAGCTGAAAGAGCTGATATCTTCTCCATCTCTTCTCTTTGCGAACGCTCATGTGATGATGGTTTGGCTTTCAGAGATTATTTCTTCTTCCGGTCTCTCTCAAGTTTCAGCCAGAGCTTTTTTGGTCTTTTTCTATCGGTTGAGGGTTTGAGAGGATTAGCTAAGCTGAAATGAAATTAGAAGTGAAAAAAAGAGAGATAGGGAGAGAGAGCAAGCTAGAATAGATAGATATGAAAGGATTGGGTATAAGGGGGTATTGAAGGTGGACTCTTCTTGGGTTTTTTTTTTTTTTTTCCTGAGTGTACAAGTTTGTGGGTGTTGGGTTAGGGTTAGGTCTAAGGAATCGGATCGATGATGGGTTAAGACAGCGTGCGCATGGGCGGTGTGTGGGTCCCTCCCTCCTTCTCTCTCTCCTCCTTCTCCTCTTTATCTCTCCTTTGTCTCTCACCACTCTCCTTACCTGTCAAGGGTCCCAACACCCCATGCTCTCTCTCTCGCTCTCTCTCTCTCTCTCTGATCATGTGTGTGTCTATATGTCTCTGTCTTCTAGGATTAAAAGCCTGCATTCTATGATCATCTTGTCCCTTTTCCTTTCTCAAACATCAGTCTCTCTCACTCTCCCCTCTTCTTCTCCTCCTCTTCTTCTTCCTCTCCAAGATCATTGCTGAGTTCTTAAAAAATACAAAGAAAGATGATGAAAAAACTAAAGTACCAAATAATATTCCGTGTAAGCTTTACTTATTTGATATTTCTTTTTTGTTATCACACGGATTTGTGTTGCCTTCAATGTTCATATATCATCCGAACATTAATTAGCTGTACTCATGTAAGCCATTAAACAGTAGTAGTTAAGACTCAGCTGCCTATAATATCTGTGCAAAAGCAGTTGTAGTGAATTATTGGATGTCATCTCCGTAACTCCCTTGCATTTAATTTCAATTCAAACCATTTAGTAACTTCTATGTATATATATATAATCGTTAACCGTTTCATCTATATATGTAAAAAAAAATTAACATTGGAAGACAAACACGGCCACTTCTATTACTTTCTTTTGCTGAATAAACCGCCACTTATGCAATTACTTTTACTCCCAAACTCTGAGTCATGCACAAGTAAGCAAAAAGATGTTTTTTTACCTGATATAAATATAATTTGCCTCTTTGGTTAATCATTAATATGGGGTTTGGTATATAGGTTGTCACCGTTTACATGCCTTCAACTTGAATGAGCATTTGGTAGACAAGATAAGACAACGGTTCAGAAGATATATTTTCAAACACCGTTTTATAAGTTCTAATTGTTTCAAAGCATTTGCTGCCTTCGTTTTTTTTTTTTTCTAGACTATAATTTTAAAACACCGTTTAAATCACATGGGTTCTAACACCTTTTAAATTTCAAACACCGATTCAAAACCACTACTTTAAACCTTAAATTTTAAAACCATACTAATATTAACCACTTTCCTAAACGGCTATTTAATAGAATTGTAAAACTACTAACAATTAACCATCTAATAATCCAAAATGCATAATTCCCCTCGGAAGCTTAACACTAAATAGTAAATATTGGTTACAGAAGCAGACGGTTTATGTTTAATTTTGTGTGTCTTATTCAACTTAAATTCTTCTTCAGTTTTATTACCCAACTTTTTTTTTTCACTTACCAAGAAAAGAAGAAAGCGTTTTCTAACATGCTACCTCCACTTCTCAGTTCTCACCGTGTAAAAACATGAAGGGGTTAGTGGTTACAACAGATAAAACTAGGCTTTTTGCAGTACTGTAGCGCGTTACTATACTGTGCATCGCGGTTTCAGAAAGTGCTGTGCATTTTAGAAGTATAGTGCCATTCCCAGGGGCATTTTAGGAAATGTGAAAAAATAGGTGATGGGTGTGGGGGCAAGCATCATGTGGGTCCCATCCGAACAATTCGGGTCAAGAGAGTCAGGGCGTGTCTTAAGGGGGGTTCTGTATTTTTTATTTTAATTTTTTTTAAACTATTTTAAAATTTTTGATAACAGGTAATTGCTCTTAATTACTAAAAAGCAATACAAAGCGAGAAAATCATGAAAGACCCTGTGGTATATAAGTAGAATATCCATTTTGACGTTGGATTCATCAGTAAATTTGAATGACACTTAAAGAGACAAATATTTATCGAAAACCCATAAACGAGAAAGTATATCAGCATACTAAAAAGAGCACATGTGCTCCTTTTGGCATAGTTTTCTAGTTTGATAGGATCTCTTGATCGATTGAATGCTAAGACATTGTGGCTCTTAGTCCACCGCCCCCTACAATTGATGAATATTTTCAATCATTCAGGGGCACCGCTCACTAGCACTGAAGCTAATGTTGACTTATCTTAAACCCAAATCTACAGAAACAAAAACTCCAACCCGAATCAAGTTGAACGAAACATACAGACTCTTAAGAGACACTATAAGAAAACTATATTTAATGACATATTATTTACGATAAGTAGTTTTTAAATGTCGTTGAATAGTATATATAACGACATCTCCAACAAACATGTCGTTAATAACATTTGAAACAATAATTAACGACATCTATATAGAGCCGTATTAAAGGTATCTTTTTAACGATAATTGTTTAGTGTCGTTAAATTATTTAACGACAAGTAGAAGATGTCGTTAAAGCCTTGAAGATTCCACGACACCCCTTATAGACAATATCTTGACCAATATCATCTATAAGGGGTGTCGTAGAATCTCTAAGACTTTGATGACATCTTCTACTTGTCGTTAAATAATTTAATGACACTAAACTATTGTCGTTAAAATGAAACCTTTAATATGACATCTATGTAGATGTCGTTAATTATTGTTTCAAATGTCGTTAATGATATTTTTGTTGGAGATGTTATATGTACTTTTCAACGACATTTAAAAACTATATGTTGTAAATAATATGTCGCTAAATATAGCTTTTCTTGTAGTGAGGCGAGAACATCACTTGTATTATTACAACAGTATACTAACAAAATGCTAAATTTAAACTACTACTGATTGATGAGAACATCGTCGAACTTATTATAGTGGACCTAGAAAACACACACAATACAAAACATAATATTAGGACTCCATCTTCACTGCGATTCCGAAACCTAGGCACCCTCAATGCCTTCCATTCGGAAGCCTTAATTTCCCAGCCCAAGTCCCCTATCCACCAGATATCCCCACCCCATGGCAGAACCAACCCCATCGTAGCCCACCCTCATCCTCACCCGGTGGCATGAACCCAATCTCACCCATAATCAGGTCCCTCAATGTCGGGGCATGATGGGTGACAAACAGGCACGCCCAAACTATAGCATCCCCACCTTGTACCAGCCAACCAAGATTGAAATTGGAGAAATTTTGCATCTCATGGCTGCCGCAAAAGGGCACATTGCTTTTCCCCTCGGATTTGATCTTTAGTTGGTGGTGGATCTGTGCCTTCTCTGATCTCGTCTCTTGTTCGCTGGCCCATGCGAGACTTCTATCCCTTAGCGACATACTCCCTAACATGATGAGGATCGGCTGATGAAGACTTCTCTGACGAAGTTTGAAGGTCAACAGACTGGCAAAGCGCTAGCCCATGGCCCACAGGCCTCAGACCTCTCCCTCTTTCGTTGACTGTTACTCAGGCTCTTTCTCTCGCTATAGCCTATTGTTTTGCATTTTATCTTTTTGGGATGTTGATGTTTTTGAAGTTTGTAGGTGGGTCCCCCAGTTGTTAAGACAATGAGATGTGAGTCGTGCCTCTTCCCCGCTTTTTTCTAGTTTTTTCCACCCTCTTATCTCCTTTTTGCTTCGCTCACGCGCTTCTCAAAGAATAATCAAATTTTATTTTATTCTAAAAAAATTCAGGCTTAATTGACTAATAATATTTCGCAACCACAGTATAATCCAGGTAAGCTGGTAAAGTTTGTATCTCTTAAGCTTAGTTAGTAGCCCAAAAAAGGGGCAATCTCTGCAACTGGGAAACCTATACATATGGTTTTGTTTGATAAGTTTTTTTTTTTAAAATTTTTTATAGCATGTTTAAGAGAGCGGTTTGAATTAAAAATGTTGATTTAAAATTGTAATATAAAAAGCTGTACATTATAACAACTTTTTCGTTTATTGTATGTAATACCCTAAAATTAATTAAGTGTTATTAGTTTGTAAAATAGTAGATTAGTGTACCATAACGAATATTTTAAACTTAATTTGATCATTTTGTGAAATTTTTTAAATTAATGAAATTTTTGATTATTTTAATGATTCTTAGTTACTCTTAACTATTTTTGTTTGTTATTTTAAATTTTGAAACAAAGTAATTTGTCAAATGCCAACCACGTTCTTTTTCAAAACCGTGGGTGGTACATGGTTTCTTTTGTTGGCTTTGCTTCTCTCTCTCTTTGTTTATTTAAACTCTCTCTCTCACGTTCACTCTCTCACTCGTCTTTCTCTCTCTCTCTCTACCTCTCCCTCTTTCTCAATTTCTCTCAAAATTTTTGAATAAAAAATCAATCCTAAGCTTCGAGTTAGTGGATTGGAGGCTCAGGAGCATGATTGAGTAACTGAAAACATGATTTAGAGCTTCGATTCGATGTTAGTTTTAAAATTTAAAACTTTTCTAAATTTTCTAACTAAATTTTCTAACATTGCGGTATTTTAAAATTTAAGCTTTTCTAAGCCTAGAAAACCCTTGATCTAAGTTAGAGAAACTTAGAGCAACTAGAATTTAAGCTTTTTTTTATCAGAAACGGATTTGAATCGAGATTTTCTATATTTCTTCATTTTTCTATATTTTTGGATTAATTCAAATTTTTTGCACAAATCTTGTTTAAATTGGTTTAAAAGAGTTTTATGATGTTTTTCTGTTATTTAGATATGATTCCCATGCCTAAGAACTGATAAAAATAGGTTAGAATGAAGATTTGGGCTCGGGAGGCCAAGAACACATGCTAGAAAATTCTAAAATTTTTCCAGTTCAGCAGACCAAATTCAACGATTCGGCTGGCCAGATTTATACCTCCGACAGGTCGAACCTGAAAAAGTTTGGCCGGCCGAACCAGGATATCCGGCAGGCCGACCAACATAGTAAAATTTTGTGATTTTTCACCCGTTTTCACCATTTGAACCCTAATTCAGATTTAACGATATAATATGATTTTATAAACTCAAATGACACACTAGGACAATATGAGACAATTTGATGACATAGGATGTTTTAAGCTAGATACTGATCGACTCGGTTTGTATATTTAAGGTTGTTCGAGGTTCCGCAGAGCTAACGTATAGAGGGCCAAGATTGTGGTGTGTGACACCGACACGAGTAATGAGGTAGGTCTTCTACCCCTATTTCTTGATAACCTTGTCTTTAAAAGATTTTGATCTCAAAAGGAATTCTATTAAAATGTTTTCAATAAATGGAGTAACGTTTTTAAATGTCTTCAAAAAGGGACTTTTGGACACACAATGATTTCTTTCAAAATGATTTTCTTCAAGATGATTTCCTACAAAATGATTTTCTTCAGAATGAATTTCAAGGTACAGTTTAGATAAACTTCTTAACAATTTTCATTACTTATTAAGATTTGTATAATTATAATAAATCGAATAATAAATGTAATTGAGAATACTCGGTAACATGAGATTTAAATAATAATAAATATACATAAGGGCATGATGCCATAATTAGAGATTGGGTCGTATAGCGTGTGACCTTGGGGGCAAGTCCCGAAACTCAATTGGACCACTTCGATGGTGATTGTTATGGTTTGCCTGAAAAAGAATGTAAAGGTACTTTTTGGTCGAACATTTTTATAAGACTTGTTTAAATAAATTTATTCAATTATTCAATTCATTAGGTATTTATTTATTTATTCATTTATTTATTTAACTTTGTTCTATTTATTTCTTAAAAGGTAAATTTTGCATTTAAATTAATTACATGTTTTTAAACCTTAGCCCTACTGAGCCTTTTGCTTACTTTTTACTTGTTCTCAAACCTTTTCCCCTTCTAGGTAAAATCTAACTTAGGACCGACGGGAGTCAACTGTCCAGACTTGTGAGCAATAGGGGATCTTGAGTAAATTAGTAGCTGCAGTAATTCAATGTATGTATTATTTAAAATTTTATTTCTTATGATTGGACTGTGATTGTAATAATTTATTATCGATACTATGTGTGTGCACACGTTGTGGGCTGGTGGGACCCAACACGTACCATCCTTGCCCTCTTTAATGTTTTACTTCATCTTATTTCTATCTTAATGTTAAATTAATATAAATGTTTGTTTAAAAATGATTTCAAATTATCACGTTATTCATAATTAATTAAATTCTTAAACTTATGTTTTTATTCAAATCTCTTCTTAACTAACTTAATTAACCCGTCATGTCACCTTCCATACCTCGAGGCTTGACACTGTAGTTGCTGAGAATTTTACATTGTTTCTTAGTTGAAACCTACATACAATTCTAATTGAGATGCCAAACAACCCATTAATTTTTTGTTTTGATTTTCTTTCATAGTTTAAGAAAATTAATTTGATGTGTATTGATAAAAGTCTAAGTTGACAATATTTTGACAAAAAATATGGGTTTAGAAAATTAGAACCATATTTTTATAGACCACAACTATCTTTTTAATATTTTCCAAACAATAAGGTATTAATAGAGAATGAATTCATTAAAATACAAAGCACTGAAATGATATAAATAAAAAAATAATAATTTTTTACTTTTAAATCATTTCATTTCAAGTCTTTCAATTGAGAAATTTTTTATATTGGTATCAAAAAACCAAATTTAAATTACGACTATTAGCTTAGCTGAATTGTTATACAAAATTCCTTCATAAAAATTGTAATATAAAATTTGATTTCAAGTCCTTGATAAATCACAGGATTTTTTTCCTAATTATTAGTTGATAACTAAGTAGCTTCATATAGATGTGGACGTATTTTAAGTTTTAACCATTAGAAAAGATATTTTTAATATTTATGTTTTCGTTTTGATAATTAAAACCTATGTTTGTGCTCCTCACGAAGATAAAGTTAATAATATATTTTGCATTCCTTGAAACTTTTGTCATGTAAAAAATGCCAAAAAGGTTGACATGGGATCATGGAAACTGAACTTTTATGTTTCTACTATTTGGGAAAGGACCATGAAAGTAAAATGATTGGCATCCTGATCCTTTTTTTTTCTTTTCAATTTTTCTTGTTCGTAAATGATGATAAGCAATGAGATAGATTAGGGGTATAATACACGTGTGTACTGTCGATTATCCAAATAATATAGAAAAATTAGAATATAGCAATATTACTATTTAGGATTGTTGGTCCAAATAATTAGACGTTTTAAAACACTAGATTGGATGACTTGCAGCCTTCAAATTTTTAAATAAGACATTTTGGATAAGTTTGATTTCAAATATAAGATTTGTTTGCCAAATTGATTACTTCAAAATGTGTATTGCCAAATAGATAACAACAGCAGTACTACACGCAGATTCCCTCAACAATAAGATATTTAAGCGGGAAAGAAAACATGATTTCTCAAAATTATTTTTGAAGGCAACATGAAAAAAAATATATAAAATATGTTACAAAAACATAAAAATAAACAAGTAAATGAAAACTTCAACTTTGATAAGAAAATTTTTTTAAAGATTTCTCAAATTAATATCCAATTCTATTTTTTATATTGCAAACTTTTTAAGATGATTAAGTAGTGGAGATTTCTCCGGCAGGTCTTGACAAATAATCTATTAGTATATATCTATTTTTTAACTGTCAGATTTACAGATGAAGATAATTTTGACCAGATTAAATAGTTTGTAAACATGAATTACCAACGAGAATATTCACGGGAAAAGGACCTCAAGCAGTAAAGGATTAGGAAAGATTATTTTGGTAGAGATAAGGGATTGATTGAAAATGGAGTTGAATGGTCACAAGGGAACAAGATTATGTAAATGTATAGGTTCAGACGATCAGACAGATCGGTTGTATTTTTTTCCGCACGCATATATATGATATATATGCTTGAGAATTGAGATGGTTTTCTTACTTAATTCACCTCCAACTCACGTGCACGTGCTTCCACTCCTTTTCTCGTGATGATGTATTTCTTTCATATTCTTGTTTGCTTCCCATTTAAGCGTACAATTGCATTTACTTCCCGGATTGCAAGGAACGATAAATTTCAACCAAAGTCATGTCTAGCTGCTGCCTTAATTCTGCACATATAACTAGGAAGAGATTGTTGACATATCACAAATATCTTTAGTGCATTATTAACTGGAAGAGTTTAATGTACTTTTTGTAAAAAAATTGTACTACATTTTTTTTAAAGAAGAACATTTTGGTGATTACAATTATCAAGGTTTTCTGTACAATGTAATGTGCATGTATTCCTCACGGAAGCAAAAGCCAAAAGGTAATGCATATAGTGATCATGAATCATATGAACTTGTCCAATGTTTATTTTATTTTATATTGGTTTCAGTTGAGTGATAGTTCTTTACTTTGTTCTCATGGAAACAAAAATTAAACAAAAACTGAAACTGAGTTGTTATTATATTATAATAAGGAAAATAATTAAAGAGAGTACTATAGTCATCATTCACTAGCACGAGATCTTTTTGCACATAATATAAAATCAATTAGCAAAAGTTAGCAACTCCCACGTGATTTTTTTTAGTCCTTTTCCTAAATTATAACAAAAGAAATTAAAATGTCAAAAGACTTTATGATGTTTTTATGTTTACAGTTCTATTCAACACTGGCTTCTATTTTGGTATTCATCAATATATGCGAATATAGTATATACTTTTTTCTTTTCCCTTTGTTTCCTCCCTCTTATTAATAATACGTACTTTCATCGACAATCATATAGTTACTGATTTTGTATAGATGACAAAAGATAGAGAAGGCTCACGTATATGCAATAAAACCAAAACAATGTGTGGCTCAATAATATGACATGATATCAAAACGTAGTCAAACAAAAAATACAAGCATACAATATATATATATATATATATTATAATGTGAATTGTGGTGTTTAAAATTTTTCCCGCTTGGTTGTAAAGCGTGACATGCATTGTGGTGGGAAACAAGAGCAGGGAAAATGATAGAATAGCATGCAAATAGTGTTTGGCTGCATCGTCGAGGGTGCCTTGGTGCAGGTTGAATGGCAAACCACAGCGTGTGGGCGTGATTGAATGAATACGTTGAATCTTATTATTATTATTATTATTATTATGTGCAAATTGACACACAGACGACAGAAAAAGAGAGAGGAGAGAAAAGGGCAGTTAATTGACAAAGAGAAAGAGAGAGCGAGAGAGAGAGAGAGAGAGAGGGATTATCTGAGTCTCTGAGAGAGAAAAGTTAAGAGCACGAGTAAGAGTGAAGAAGCAAAGCTATATAATGTTTTCTTTTTCTATGTGGGCAGAGGTCGAATCGAATGAAAGGAAAAGCTTATTGGGAGGAGTATACATAAATTAGTTGGGTGAGGGCTGTCATTGTCTCCATTCAGCTCCACTCGCTGAATTCCATGGAAATTACCAGCTTTAGGTTCTCTCTCTTGCCTCTCACCACCTTATTATTAGTATTATTAGTATTATTATTATTATTATTATTATTATTATTATTATTACGTGTCTCGTGCACTTTTATCATTCATTCATTACTCCCCACACCTTTCCCGCTATTTCCATTTCTGCCCTTGTCTCTTGATTGAAAAATTACATTAACCATCATGGTAAAAAAACTATCAATTTGAATGACTTAGTCCCCGTTTAGAATAAATAAGCTGCAGCTGCTTCAGTGGCGGGGCAGAATTTTTTGTGAGTAGGATACTATGCTAAAAACGTACTAAAAAATTTTATTATATATATGTATGGTTATATGTTTTGGTTATTGAATAGGGACACAATGATATTAAATTCAAATTTTATTAAAAGTACAATTATAAGTTTTTTTGTAAACCAATGGTACAATTAAAACTTTAAAAAAATTTTAGGGTAAAAAATTAGAATTTTAAAAGTTGAGTGGGGGCTGCCTCTATTCAAAAATATGTGGCTTTGCTAGAGCTTGTGGAATTATAATAGCGTGTTTAGGAAGTGTAATTAGAAACATTTGAACTAAAAACCGTACCATGTGAGAGCTTAATACTATAGCTCAATTTTTTATCATTATATCATGTGAGAGCTTTAGATTATAGCAACTTAAAGTTTTAGTTAGAATTGATTTTACAAACACACTTTTAAGCCCCAAAACTGCTTTTGCATGGGTTTGGGTAGACAAATTGATTGGAATTTTGGTTTTTTAAGTATTTTTAGAACAATCGACCTCTTTATTGCTAATGAAAAAAGTATTTATTAAAAGCTTTCTTTGTTTATATTTTTAACCTTTTATTTGTGAATATCCTTCTATATCGTTATATTACATCTTTTTATAACAATAAAAGCTTTTGATTTATTTAACCAAACATGGGGCCCGGCTTAAGCAATTTTAGGGTCTTAAGCAAAACTTTTAATGGGTCATTTTTGAAAAATGTAATTTTCACATATGCCATATTTTGAAACTTACTTTTCATAAATACCATATATGTTTAAGTGCAATAAACTTAAACATGTAACATAAATGGAATTGTACCACAACTTTTATGTGTGACATGAATACACACATTTTTTTAGAAGTGTGGTATAACATGTAATTTTCTCTTTCAAATAAATAAATTAAAATTTTTATTAATCTTTTTTAAGATGAAAAAATTGTTTAGCAGGAAAAAAATTAACTAAAGTTAGTGATAATGTTCTATTTTTTTCTCCTCCAAATCACACTTTGTTTTTGTAAGTTTGATCATTTTTTTTTATCTCATTTTGTAATTTTTAATTGAACTAAAACAATTAAAAATTCATTTTTCCTATAATTTTCAAAATTAAAAATGTTCATTCTAAATGAAACATAAATAACATATATTTTTATTAAATAGTTTTTTAAAATAAAATTATAAGAGCAGTTTGCTTAAAGAAAAAAAAAAACTATAAAAGCAATTAGTAAACAATGGATTAAGTTAACTCATTGAGCAAATAAAAATATTGTTACTTGAATATTTGATTTACATTTAAGTATAACATCACTCCGACTTTCAAGAGTTGTGCTCTCCAAACTTTTTTGCCGCTTAGTTTTTTACTGCTTTTTTATAAAACCTTAATTAATGTACAAAATAATTAATTATTGTGGTGATATATCATAAATGTCAAAAGCATTTAGGGGCCTTGGCTCAAGCCTTAAGCAATTGCTTAAGTGGACTTATGGTTGAGCCGGTAATGACTAAACATGTTCAAAAAATCTTCTATAATAAAAAAAAATGCTTTTTTCATGCAATATTCAAATACTAATTAAAAAGCTCTAACCTATAATTTTATTCTTTTACTTCTTAAAAATAAAAATATAAGCTATCTCAAATCTTTTTTTTGTCTTGCAATGCTCACCATTTTTTTAAGTTACAACACTGTTCAAAGGACCATCTGAGGGTAAAGCTGAAACTTCATCACAATTGTGATTCAGAGAGTTGTAAGACAAGATAGGGTAGTTTAAGAAAACGATTAACGAAATTGATCGAAGCAAACGAAATTATGCCAGAGAGCAATGGCTGATTCCATTGGTCAGCTTAATTAAACCACCCAAAGTTGGTGATTAAATCATCGAGTTTATAGTTTTTTTTTTTTTTTTACCTCACCACTATAAATTTGTGAATAAATGACAGATTTCATATGATAATTTCATAAAACCGTCATCTAAAGTCCATCAAAAATGCAACATGAACAAGACATATAAAAATCATCGTGGAATCTTAGCTTCCCATGATGGTTTACAAAAACCGTCATAGTATCTCAATATGAACAACTTTTCCACAATGGCTTTTCATAAAAGCTGCCGTAAAATCTTTCCCTCTTTTTGTAAAAATTTTGAATGCCTGCCAAAGCCTTCCTCTTAATTTCTCCACAAAATTTTAAATGCTCTATCTCTTTCTCTTTCTATTTCAAACCCTTGCCGCCCCTACCTCGCCCACTGTTGCCAACTCCCCGACCCTCATCCATCGAAAGGTACAATCTTTCATTTATCTTCCCCAAAGTTCTAGTTTGCCTAGAAAGTCAAATAATGTCCTTTATTGAAAAATTTACCACTTTTCTAAGTGGAAAAAAATTCCGCACAAACCTTTGAACATAGTCTCGGAGCCCTTATGATTTTGGGCGAATTCCGTCATTTTAGAGGTCAAATGAGCACTTTTATGATTTACCGTAATATCAAGGGACTATTTTGTATTTTTTAATAGTTTTGGGACTTGTTTGTTATTTTTTGATGTTAGGGTTTGAAGCAATTCAATGCCTTTGTCATGGCAGACTAGGTAAGAATAAACACTTTGAGACTTTTCTTAGTTTTTCTGTCAAATTCTCGGATTACAGCCTCAGATATTCAAGCAAATAAATTCCAACATAATTGTAAGTACTCGACTCATTTTATTAATAGTTATTGTTTAATTTTGTTTAAATTTTGGTTTGTGCAAAGTTCCTTCAATAATACTATAAATTACCTTTTAAGCTTAATTAATAAGAATTATGTGTAAATATTTGATATTATTTTCTAGTTTAATGAATCACTCAAGGGATTGACCACTCGTGAGAAAACTAATGTTTTTGTAATTTTTTTAAAAGAGTTACCATGTCAGTTTCAGCAAACACCATCATGGTATGTTGGTTTACCATAACGATTTTTAAAAAAGGACCATAGTGGAAACTTATGGTGCTACAGAAAAGCACACTAAAGTTTCATGTTTTCACGAAGATTTTCTATCTTATATTAACCGTTGTGGTAGCTTTCCACGATAGTTTTTTAACCATTGTGAAATTCATAATTTCTAGTCATGTTTCTTACTTGAAAAGAAAAATTATATAATTTGGCTTTGTATATGCATATTTTAAAAACTTTTGCTATAAATCATTACTGAAAAATTTATCATA
Source organism: Artocarpus hirsutus (assembly GCA_946598075.1). Taxonomy (NCBI): domain Eukaryota; kingdom Viridiplantae; phylum Streptophyta; class Magnoliopsida; order Rosales; family Moraceae; genus Artocarpus; species Artocarpus hirsutus. The sequence goes on along the minus strand of CAMOHE010045123.1, from coordinate 75,593 downwards.
TCTGTTCTCATGTAAAAATTATAATAATAATAATTCAAAAACTCTGCCACTGGTTACATGGATAATAAATTTAAAACTAATGTTTGTAGACTATTAAATTTTCATTTTGAGAATCTATATTTAGTTCCTATAAACTTGTAAAGTTTGGATGTCGACGTAAATTATATTTATAACATTTTGTTTTTATTTTTAGTTTTGCTACTAACATTTTTTTATATATATTCGTATTTGATTATATATGTTTTGAATAACTGGCTATAGTTTTATATATTAGAGTCCTCCAATCAACAGGAAAAAAAGGTGGGGATCACGGCATGTTATAAAACTAATAGTGAAAATCTAATTAACAATACTCTTCATGACTAATAGCAAGCCCAATTTTGTAGTAATAAATAGTGAATCCTACCAATATATATTCATTAATTTAAATCTGAGTTGAGTTTTGCGCACAGTACGTACATATTGTTATTTCTTCTTCATGTTTATTTTAATAGTTCAAGAATCGTAGATCAGGATCGACTTCATATTATTTTACACGGTTTTAACAAAAGTATATCAGGCTAGTAGTGTAGTAGTACTAGCTAGAAGATTCAAAAGAAAGAAGAAAAAACTTGATTTGGGTTCAGATTATGGTCAGTACTGTTCACTAATTCCAACGGTCAGTTCCTATATTTATTCTATATATAAATAGCTTCAGACAGTTAACATTATAATAAGAGATTCAAGGATATCATGAAGTATCATATCTAGAGTTGATATCGTAATATAACAAAATTCCTATATTAGGGATTTTTGCTAATCAAAAGTTAGAGTATTTATTTACGGATTTTGAAGCTTTAATCATGTTCATTGTTCAATGATATATAAAAATTTAAGGCGTATAAAAAATGGAGTAACTGTATAAGCAGGCTAGCACCGAGATGACATAGAATGAATAATTACTTGTCATTTTAGTATAAGAAAAAAGTACAAGACATGTTAGGGGGAAGAATTTAGGTACAAAATAAACCCTACAATTAGGCAATTTTAAATTTTGGATCTAGTAAAACATTTTGTATCTCCCATCTTTCAATTTTGGTTTTCATGTACCGTTTAAGTTAGTTAGCGGTGGTGTGTGTTTTGTTGTACGGCTAGATTTATTTTTTTTATTTTCATTTTTTTTATGTTGTGTCATTCATGTTTTTAATATCAGGGTTTGGTCTTGATCACGTGGCTTTATTTATCAAATATAGTGGTTCTTTCTAACAAATTTTCGTTGCACTCAACTTTTTATGGGCTGCGTGGTTTTTTTTTTCTTGACACTTGTTTTTGTCCATGTGGTTCATCCATCTCTCCGTAGAGGAGTTTTCGTGTGGCCACGTAGAGGGACAAAAGCAATGCACAGCTGCACCCTTGAAGCTTTGCACCCTTGAAGCTTCACGACCGCATGTGAAGAGAAGCCAATTTTGCGCACAAGATGAAATCTTACGAGGCCACACGTGTTGGCGTGTTGGAATTCACGTTTTGTGTTTTTTATGGTTTGTTGTCCATTCTTCATAAACCCATAAATAGATAGATTGAGTTCTTTTCTATGTAGAGTGGCATTCAAAAAATTGAGAGAGAGGCATGAGAAAACAATTCTTGAGAGAGAATGTGTAAGTTTCTCTTGTAAACTTCTTCATCGTAGTAAATTATTCTATAATGGTTGAAAGTCGACGAAGCTCTCACATCAAGGGTGAACCATTATAAATTTTGTGTTCCTATTTATTTTTCGTTCTCGGTAGAATTAAAGCTTCTAATTCGCAACAGTCTTCACTGGTGGATCTAGTTAATTGTCATGTTTGAATTCCCTTAATTTACGACTATCATGAATATATAATTTGTTGACGTTGAAATGAAAAAAATATTTTGTATTTCTTTTTTGCTATTAACAAGCATGTAATATATATATATATATATATATATATATATATATATATACATATTCATGGCCTTGATTTTTTTGGTTGACAAAATGGGCCATGGTGAGTATGCAACACCAACAAAAAAAATAAACCATCTTAAATTGTACCCCCAAACTTGACCAAACATAATTAATTCCCATGTACCATTGCTCAGAGGGACTTCCGGACCTTCAATGAATTCACATTAGCCGTTACGCTTGCAATCGTCCTTACATTAATTCTTGAACACGTTGCGGATAGGATTTTTGGTTGAAAATTTAGGTACATTTTGACATAACTTCAAAAAATCAAGCCTATTATCTATCTAGCTAGCTATAATAGATGATGTTATGGAGACAACAAACAAATCCCGAAATACACGCTTGCATGTTTTATACTTGATATTAATACTTTCAGAAACATTAAAAGGCAAACTTTGTAGTGTAAACAAAGACAGTTTCCTTCACGGTATAACTAGAATTACCACTTGCATACACATACATAAATAAATATATTACACGAACAGTTAGCACATCCCTTATGAATGCCGAATAATCACTAGAAACTTTCCCTCAAAAAAAAAAAAAATCACTAGCATATATTCGTGTTACGCCCCGGGCTACGGGAGGTGACGTAGTGGATTAATTAAGTTAATTAAATAGAGATTTAATTAAAAACAGGGTTTTAGAATTAAATTTATAAATAAAAATGTGATAATTTTATAATCGTTTATTTAAAATGAACAATTATAATATTCAAACAAATAAGGAGAACAAATAAAACAATTTAATATGGAGTGAAGTAAGTATGGGTCCCACTGGCCTACATATTGTGCACGCACATAGTATTGGCAACATTACAATACAACCACAGTCCAAAGAAAAGAGAGTTAAGAATTTACATGCCTTGAATTGCTATGATACAACCTACCAAAATCCTTTATTGGTCGCAAGTTCGGTCAGCGGACTCTTCTCCGATCCTAAGCTGATATCCACCTATGGGGTAGGATTTTAAAACAAGTAAAATATGAGCAAAAGGCTTAGTAGGACTATATCTTTAAAACAAATAGATGAATAGTTTAATAAAACACTTCTCAATAAATAAAATGAAATTAAATAAGTACTTCCGTTTATCAAAAGTTTATTGGAAACAGTTCATCAAGAGTACCTTTTTATTAATTCAGGCAAACCATGATATTCACCACCAAAGTGGCCCAGCTGGGTTTCAGGACCTGCCCCCAAGGTCGTTTACTATACGACCCGATCTCTGACATAGCATCATGCCCGTATATCTTTTTATAATTAAATTTTCTATTTATCAAATATAATCATTAACATTTATTATGAGGTTTATTATGAAAACACCTCAATCTACTGTTTAGGAAAACAGTTACAGAAAATCCTTTTTCTACCAATCATTGAAAAACATTTTATTAAAAATCACTTTGAGGCCAAAACATTTAAAATTGGTTACCAAGGAAGGGGTAGAAGTCCTACCTTAATACTCGTACCGGTGTCCCACACCGTAATCCCGGTCGACTATACATTAGCTACGCGGATCCACGCATAATCTTAAATAAAAATTAGGTCTATTAATATCTAACCCGACATATCCTAGATTATTAAATCATCTCATGGTGTCTTAGTGTGCCACTTAGGTTTATAAAATCATTTTATAAAGTTGAAATTTCAATTGGGGTTCAAAACAGTGAAAATCACAAAAATTACACCATGCTCGATCGGCTTGCCAGTCGCCCTGATTTAGCCAGCCGAACTGCACAGTTCGACCTGCCGAAAATCCAAGTCCGATCGGTCAAATATTTCCAGGTTCGACCTGCCGGTCGGATGAATCTGGCCAGCTGAACGCATGAATCCGGCCTGCCGAACTCAAACTTCGGCTTGCCGATCTAGAAAATTCCAGAAATTTTCATGCACGGGGCTCGGCTTCCCCGAGCTCAAATCTTCAAATTTAACCTGTTTTCTCAATTCTCAGGCATGGATAATGATCATGAATAATAGAAAAACATAGTAACTTACTTTTTGATGGTTTACAATAAGTTTTAAACAAAATTTTTTGAAAAACCCAAAAATTAGAAAAATTGGAGAAAAATGAAAAATCTTGATTCAAATTCGTTTTTGATGAAACAAAGTCTGTATTCTAGAAATGAAAAATCTTGATTCAAATTCGTTTTTGATGAAACAAAGTCTGTATTCTAGCTAATCTAAGTTCATCTAACCTAGATTGAAGGTTCTCTAAGCTTAAAAATGCTTAGATTTCAAAATGCAAGAAAAATTAAAAAATTGAAAAAGTTTAGAAATTTTGAAAACTAACCTTAGATTAAGCTTTGATTCGAGTTTGTGGTTGCTCAATCGCATCCCCGAGCCTTCAATCCACAATCCTGACGCTTGAAATTGAATTTTGATTCAAAAATTTTGAGAGAGAATGAGAGAGAAAGAGAGAACCGAGAGAGATAGGGAGAGACGAACGAGAGAGGAGAGAGAGTTGAGCGTGAGGGAGAGTGAGAGTAAAAGAGAGAGTGAGTGTGGTGAAATAAATAGAGGGAAAGAGAGAAGTAATTGCACAGGATTGTGTGCAACAATACATTGTCTTTAAATCAAATTGCTTTGTTAAAATTTCAATTAACAATTAAAACAACTTAATATAATTTAAAATTATTAAAAAGTAAAATAACACAAAGTTTCTTAATTTTTACAAAATGATAAATTTAAGTTTAAAATACTTATTATGGCATACTAATCTATCATTTTATATTTTAATATCATTTAATTAATTTTTAGGTGTTACAATTTGTGACCAATTAATATTGCACATCAAAATTGGTCTAAACCCCAAATAACCCCAAAATTTAAAAAGTGACTCTTGTCCGTCATTCTTGCCCTTCCGTGTAACTTATCAATGTTATATCATGATCATTTCCAAGCTGGTTCAACTCAAACTCAGTTGACAGAGAGATTACTGACAATAAAGGGCGAGAGAGAGAGAGAATAAACAATGTTAGAAACAAAAGAAAGTTTTGGTGATTGGACAAATTAGAGTCTCAAAGAGAATTGGGGGTCCTATCCGGGACAACCGGTCCGACTTCTCCTCTTATGCACGTTACTTTCATCCCTCTCAGCAGATTTTAATTAGCCAAGTACTCTCTCTCTCTCTCTCTCTCTCTCTCTCTCTCTCTCTCTCTCTTCTCAATCAAATATTATAAACAAGTAATATTATGCGGACAGTGATGAAGACCACAACATTAGAAAACCCCACCATTAAAAAAAAAACTAGTGGTATATATATTGTGCTAAGACAGCGTACCATTCCTATCTTTTGACAAGCAAACAGAAGAGCATACAAAAACTAGCTAACAAAAATAAAAAGCAGTTTATTATATATCTATATATATGTATTGTGTGTATATATAATAGAAACAAACCATCGTTTTCTTACGGAGTCAACGGCGCTGGCTCCCACCATGCACCAAGTCCTTTCCTAGGTACTCAAATCCAAAGTCGCGTCATCACCAAACACCTTTCTAGCTAGTTACATCCCCACTATATTCACTTTTTTCTTTCGTTCTTTCCTTTTTTTATTTTTTTTAAAAAAATACGCGAGTCCCATGCATGTTATAATATATACGGTAATGTTGGACAAACTTTTCATTTTCTCATTTTAGCTTTACATTAATCATGTATAATTACTCCCATTTTTCTCTTACACATAATAATTAGTATACAAACGTAAGAGTATCATTGCACGAAATTTGCTAATATGAGGGATCTGTGCATTTCCCAAGTTATGCATGTTTATATATGGGTGATTGAAAAATGTGACGGGGAGTATGTATAGATAAATCTATAACACTCCTATGTACCAACATTTTAGCTCGACAACTGGTTAATGACTGCCAAGTATGTGTTTAATCAGAAGTTATAAACCATATGTAGCTAGAAGTTACAATGGTTACGTTTACGTTTCTACGTCATCAGTTTAGCCTGATTAATCCAGAGTCAACCCGTGGAGAGACCAGAAGATGGCAACACCGGTAACTGCGTTCACAAATACTCGAACTCGAGTCACTTGTTTAAGTAGAACAGCCCCTTATCAATTGAACCAGCTAGATGTTGATATACCACATCATCAATTATTATTAAAATATGCCTTTATCAACAAGGTAACCATTGGAAATATAGCCGTTAAAAACTCATCCATATATGCATATATAATATCTTTCCACCAAGATGCTTCCATATTCCTTTACAAGTAGTTGTTATACACACATAAATATTAAGCCAAAGTACAGATAATAAAGGCCTAGATGATTAGTTCGTTCCACGACCAATATTATTCGGTTTATAGGAACATATATAGATGTACAAACACACACATGTGTATGCATAAAACGCGTGGATTTATGGTTTTGATAAAAAGAAAATTAACAACTAAACCAATAAAAAATTTAGCTTGGTTTTGAATTTTGTGATTGTATGAAGTCTTCAATAAGACATAGTCTTCGCTTTAGAGAGGAGGAGAAATAAATGAATATAAGCATTGAAAAGCTGTGTGAAGAAAGTCTTTGGTACAAGTGCGACAACAACATTTTTGGTACTTATCTTAATCACCTCCCCTTTTCATTAAACTAATGAGAATCATTATCTTCTACTGATAAAAAATACAAAAAAATTAACAAAGCAAAGCTAATCCGATTGGGTGAACTATACATATGGACCACACTCAATTAAGGGGAAGAAAAAAAATAAAAAAAAATAAAAAAATAAAAACTACTTTTAAGAGTTCCATGTGAAGGGCACCAGTTGCTTCGAATCTAGCATAATGTTGCATGTTCTCACTCTCCCAAAAGCCGCTTTCCCCTCCCAAGACTTTAAGTGGCTTGAGATTGTTGCACCGCTTCTTTGTCCTCGAGGGAAGTCCCAATCGAATAGGAATTCAAAACTTTAGTTTAATTAATTAATTAATTAATTGAATCAAATTTGCATTGAGCATTAAACAATATTTTAAGGCCTTAAACAGCCGACCAAACTGAGGTCTCCATGTGATAGAGAGCGATGTATTTGGAATCATTCTTGTCATCTCTTCACCTGCTTGCTTAGCCTCTCACTTTTTGTCCCTTTTTTTTTTTTTCAAATTATGAGGGCAAGTACAAGATCGGTTAGCTAGAATAATGTCAACGTTTCTGTGTTACAACATTACATAGGATATCATAATTGGTTTATGGGATTTGTAATTTCTTCGATTTGTGAACATTACTAATTTATTGATCCCTTCTTTGATTTAATTCGTGTTGAATTATTCTTTCGCAATTATATATTTCTTTGGCAAATGAACTTTCAAATTCGCCCTTTTAGGTTTTGATCTATTTGGTTTCCTTGAGCTCTATGTATAATTGGAATTCAAAGAAACTCAAGGATCATATAGTACACAGATATATGTTTATAGTTCTGTTAATTTGATGACTGTATAGTAGGGTAGTAGCTATATGGGTTATTTGCATGTCGGTTGGAAAAAACATTGTAAAGTTCTTAACCATTACAGTAAAAAGCAAAAAATTATTATAGTGTAAAGCTCTTATATGCTATAATTTTTAAATTAATTAACATTTTTAGTTCTAACCATTCTCCTAAACACCCAAATAGCTAGAGTTTTAAGTACTAAAACAATTGAAAGAACTTAGTTTTATTACAAAAAAAGCTTTCTGGATCAATAAATTCCTTGTACTTTTAATGCAAGAAATAAACATGTTATCTATCAACAACATAGCACGGAGTTTTATATTAAATTCAAAAGTATAAAATTAGCTTTGTAAATATGTGTGTTGTCTTACTCAATGAATATAAATATATAAATATATATGTATATATATTTTCTCGTGTATATATTCATTTAAAAAATCAAGTCTTTAAAAAATGTTGCTCCTACATATTTGGAAGTGCCATAACAGAAACTTTTAATATCAAGTTTAAGATTTTGGTACAATAACAATAATTAGATGACACTAAGGAAGTAATTTTTAACAGTATTACATGTATAATATATAAGAGGTTGAATAGCGCATTGGTCTATGATATTTAATTATATATGCATGAAGATTGTCCTATATATATATAATATAATGAGCAATTGAGACATTAGTGTATATGTATAAGTTCTTTATGTTACAAAGTTAGCAAACGGAGTTTTTTTTTCTTCTTTTTAGAATTATAAATTAAATTGGAAGTATAATATGTATAATAAAGCTACCTATTAAGAAGCCTGGAACACTATAAATTAATCCTATAATTTAGCCTGGAAAAAGAAAACAACATGATTATAATCAAAACAATGCTTGCTGCTAGGATATATCTTATCGGCACAACAATATAGTGTCACTTCTTTTAGTAATATATGCATTAAAGAAATAGATTTAGCAGCAACTTGTCATATATAATAGATTATTTATAATCTTGGAGTAGCTAATTAAAATTAATAGTGCCCTCAAATCGTACGTCTTTAGAAATTCAAATTTTTACTAAATTGTGTAATGAACAAATATTATATACTAATATTGGGATTGAAGCTTTCTTGCTTCCGTACAGAAGGGGAAGAAAAAAGGTGTCTAAATTCACGTTTGTCTCAAAATAGTTGATATTGCTACCATCCTTAAAAAAGTATTAAACCTATTATGGTTGATACAATATAAATATGAACACATACAAATATGTCTACATATGTAGTTTATATAAATTCGTCAAGTGTTGCAATCTTAAATTAATGTTTTAAGAGCAAAACTGGACGGAGCCAAATATTATCTCAGACCAAAATACATATTACTTTGTCGTCTTTGGACAGATATACTATTTAAAAGCCATTTAGTGGTAAAGCTTAATTGAATTTAGACCATTAAAGAAATTATTAACTCCAAACAGCAGTCTTAAAAGTTAAACCTATCCATCTATTAGCATAATCCTAGGAAAAGTTAATTAACTCTATTATCATAAATAAATTTTAATTGGTATCTTCGTGCAAAATTGATTTTAATTATGTGATTATCTCAGGTGTTTAAAATCGGGCTGATATTTTTATGACTCAGTTTGTTTACGTTTTGATTCAATGATTAGATATAAAATTTGAATTTGATGCGAACATCACTGATTCTAATCAAATTCAGATTTGTTAGTAATCATGTGTAAAATTATATCTAAGTTCATTAAAGATTAACTTCAAATTATGTTGCTAGTCAAATTTATTTGTTAATTAAGGTTTCAATTAATTTGATAATTAGATTAAATCGAATATGTTCCAATTTAGTTTACAGATAATATTCATATTATAGGTTAAATTTTGAGTAGAGAATAAGTTTCTGCTATCAAGTCTTTTGAAAAATTAGAAGAATCAGTTACCACGAAAATTGACTATCATTACAAAGCTCACACATAATTTAAACTAAAGATCATTGGCAACTATTATTAGAAGCTTGAGTCAGATTTGTAGTGTTGCAAACCTAAACTAAGTAAAATGTATTTAGACATTTCCTTTGGTTTAGGCATATCATTATTTAAAGGGATCATATATTGTGATTCATTTTTAGAGCTTTTGAGTAAGAGAAAACGAAAGCATATAGCTCTCAACTTGTTGCAGTTGTGCATTATTTGATCCTTAGTAAGGCCAAGGAGACGCTGAAGGCAGATCAAGCTCAGAGTATGTCAAGGACCAAAGATGAGCTAGCGTAGAATAGGAGGAAGAGTCTGAAGGCAAGATGCTCATGACTTGGACGAGAGTTGTACGTCTAAAGGCAAATCGCTGATGAAGGAGAAGTTGTGTGTTCATTCTAGTAGAGTTTCAAGAGTAGACTTATAAATCTAAGAACTGTAACGAAGACTTAAAGTTCAATAAAATTCTTCCTTTTGATTGATATGCATAACACCTGTAGTTTTTTTACGGAGAGGTTTTTGGCCACGTTAAATAATTAGATCAATTATGTTCATATTTCATTTATGGTTATTTAATTTTTTCTTTAATCTGTTTGTGGTAACAGGATAGTTGTATCAGTCTTAGAGTGTCTATCGTCACAAATACAATATATACATTAGTTGGTTTTAAAAAACTCTATCTTATATTTTTTTTTGAAATAGGGACAAGGGATTAAACCCTAAACTCTGACATTTATGGAGCGGAGAATGTAAATTTAATGCTATACAAAAGCATGCTACCACTACTATGCATCTTATATGTGAGCAAAATAATAGTAACACCTTTATAGCATCTACACCTTTTTTTGTTCCTCCCTTGTATTCCTTGTTGTTTTCAGCTTTGTTTATAGTAGCAACACTTGTTATTTTAAATGGGTATTAATTATGTTAAATTTAAGTATTAGTGTGTCAATATGAATTTTGTAAAATTTTATTTTAACACAAATATGTCTAAGTTTATTTATTTTACTGATTTTAATTTTTAAATTTTTTTTTGCACTTATTTAGCATATTTATGAAAATGCTACTACATTTTTACGAAAATAACATATGGCTTCTTTTGCACCGTGCTGTCATGAGAAAGCTTCTTGTCCAGACAACCCCAAATATTCCTACCTAAAATTTTGATTATGTCTCTTCCCCTGTCTTCCACTTTCTTCTCCTTTTCTTCTTTTTCTTTCCCTGCTTCCTTTCCCACGTTCTATAACCCAAGACAGAGAGCCCCAAATACTAAGCAAGCAAAACCCAATCAATCTCTTGCCATAAATCGCAAAATCAAATCTCCATAATCTGAAAAATTCAAGAAAACTTAAAGATTTTAAGATCTAAACAACGTTTTTAAGCTTGGATTTAAGGTAAAATTTTAAAACTCAAATTTTGATTTTAATTTATGTTTTGTGTATGAAATTTATTAGAAGTTAGTGTTTTGATCATTTTGGATGAATATACGGTGTTTTTATACTTAGATTTATCTCAGAAACATGACTTTTGGTTCGATTTGGAGGAAGAATCTTTCTGGTTGTTTTTAGGCAAAAACCTAGGTTAAAAATGATATTATTTGGCAAAAATGACATCAAAAACTAAAGAAAAAAATATGCAATTGTTTTCAAAAAACGACATGCTTTATTTACAAAAAGAAAATTGTTTTGTATCAAGCAGGATTAGAATCCCTAGTGATAAGGCACTATACCACTGGGACAAAGGTAATTGTTTGAGAATTTATGTTTCAGAAATGCTAAGTATGTTCGTTGTAAAATTTGTAGTTTCAAATAATTTTGTTTTAATGAATATTAAACTTTTTATTTGTTTTATTTCTAAATATTTTAAAATCAAACTATTTGTTTTAAAATCAATTTTAACATATTTTGCACCAAATTAAAATTCAATTTTATTTTTTGAAATTAGTAAAATTATATCAAAAAATTAATGTGTATATTTGAAGCATATTAATGATAAAGGCATATTAATAAAATAAATTGACATAATTATGGAATTAGTATTCAAGTTAAATTTACGATTTTTGTACGTCTTAAGGTTTAGGACGTATTTGGAGCTTACGTGATGGTGATAACAAATTAGAAGTTATTTGTCAATAATTTGCCAATGAGATAGGGATTCTATTACTCAAATTTTGTGAGGTTTTATTTAATTAAAATTGGCTATTAGTTTGTAAGATAAATTATATATTATTTGTTAATATTATTACATGAATATCATTTAGAACATAATATTATGGACTCATCCTATAATGTACAATAACATCAAAGTGATTTATGATTTAATACAATTTTGAGAAGCATGATTAGATAATACTGACCCTACATTTTGGTAAGGATATGAAAGAATAGTAAGACATAAAGAGGGTAATGGTTATGTCCTTGGACATGTATACCCTAAAAAATATATAACAGGGAGGCAATAATGCTATCTTGGGTTGAAAGTCTCTAAGGGTCTGTACAAAGGTTACAGCATGGCAAGGATCTGGGACGTCAAGTCCCTTCGTCAACAACTCATGGTCTGGTATCTTAAATTGTTAAGCGCGCCCTTCAATGATTATGATGAGTAGAGAGATGTGATTCTAAATTTCGTTGTGGATGTTAAAAATATTATTTAATTATGAAAAATGCAATTTGCTATTTAAAAAATGATAAAGTGTATCTATAAAGCATCCACCATATGCATAATGAAACGGTTATAAAATAAGTAATATTATGTTTGGATATATATAGTGGTTATGAGTAATGTTTATCTACAGTTGTTATGTTTAGATATTATGTTTATGAAATAAATAATAATGAAACGGTTATGAGTAATGATATCTCTACTAGGCATGTTATCGCTTATCTCTTATATTTTTATCTTTTTAGGATATATACAGTGTGAGGTAACAACGAGAAAGTAATAAAGGGAACTATGAAGCAGTATTCAGTTGGAATCGTTTATTTGTTTATAGAATATTCTTCTTTAGTGTGTAGGTATTTTAAGTTTCTGTCCGTGACTGTGTAAAGATTTCTTTAAGGTTGTATAATTTTGATGATGACAGATTTTTTATAGTAAATTAAAGGTGGTATATTAAACTATAATTTTGTTATTTATATTCTATTTAAAATTTTGTTTAAGCTCCAGACAAATTTTTAAAAGCTTTATTTTATTTTCTGATTTTCTATTTAATTTATTAAAACTACTAACTAGGGCATTACAATGGTGAAGTTTTATCTTTTTAAAAAATAAGAACAATAGTGGATACATGTAAGATGTATCTGCCAAATATTTGATGAGGAATTCTAAACCTTATATATACACATGCATACATATTTTTTTGCTAAACTAATACAGACATATACACATATGGATATATGAACACCATGTATACTTTTCCCAAGGAGATGCGATATTTATGTTGGAAAAATATATTTACACCCCAAAGTTTTATTAAAACACCACTAAATATTTAAAATTTAAAATATTTTCTTCTTAACATCAGAATCTCATATAATTCCACAATTACCCGCATACTCAATACTTAAACTATTTTGGGAAAAGAGATCTTACTTTCCTTTTCTTTTATTAACTTTTCATTTGAATGATTTTTTTTTTTCCTCAATATCATTTGAACTTGAAATCAAATTTTGTACATTTATTCCTCAGTAATTCCATTGACATCGCCCTGCGTTAGTCCGAGACCATCAAGTACTGCTGCATTGTTAGTGATGTTCCTGGACATTGTGATTTCATCACGATGAATATATTGTTTTAAATTACATGTGTTTATAAATGGTGATGATTAATTTGTTTTTATTTAATGTTGAGTACATGGATGCTACCACGGACCACCCCAATGTACTCAAAGTCAAGGTATGAAGAGATCGTGATTCATGAAGTTCCTTACTGCCTGTAGAAGGTTTATTACAACCCAGACAACCAGTAATTTAAATTCAGATTTGAAGCAAACCATTTTGGAGTTTAAATGAAAGTGAGCAAAAAAAATCACACAAACGGAAAGTTAGCCCAAAGAAAAAATAAATAAATCTATTTAATAAAATGCTTGAAGCATGGGGTGTATGTAAGGCTAATTCTGGAACTATATGAGAGTTTGATACAAAAATGAAAATAAGTTTAAATTTTAAGCACTTAGGGGTGCCTTAATAAATACTTCGGGTGTAAATAGAATTTCTTTTTTTTTTTTGTTTGGTTTGTTTGTTATAACTTATAAATGGATTTCAAAATTATACTAAATATCACTTTTTCAAAGTGAATTATAGAGAACATCAAGTTTTGTTTACTAAAAAAAATCAAGTTTTGAACATATTTATAGTAAATAGTAAAGTTATTATACAAATAATTTATTTACTCCTGTATTTACAGTATAAATAATACTTATTTATAGTCTAAATAGATTTAAAGCACAAATAGTTTATTTATCCTCTTGTTTATAATATATATTATTCTTATTTACATGGTAAATAAACTATAAATTATTTACATTATAAATTTATTATTTATTACAAACATTTTCAAAACCTCATATTTATTTTGAAAAAGTTTCATAAATCTACTATATCACTCATTCTCATCATGGATTTTGACTAATTTAGCCATTACGCCCACAATGAATGATGGACCCAAACAAACATGAGAGTTTGCAAGGCCTTATGGCTGCACAAGGACTTGTAGACCAAATTTTCATTAGTAGAATCCCCCTCCCCCCTCTTTTATTCTCTTGAAAATTTTTATTAGGACCGACAATTCAGGTCAAAATAAATTTCATATTAAATGAGCAGCTTTTTTTTTTTTACTCTGAAAAAAGGTCAACTTAAAGATGGAAAAAGAGCATAAGTTGGAATTGAGCTCGACCTTTAACCTGTCGACAAATAGGGCTAGGTTCAGGTCGAACAACATGGGGCTATTTTGAAGAATATCACAAATTTAAATCTTAAATTAACTTATGCCATGCAAAAACTATATATATATATTTTACATACAATGCTACGAGCATGTCATCTTACTTCATTTATAATATCAAATATATCTTTAAGATATCAGCGTGTATCCACCATAATAATAAATCTATATTTTTGGTTCTTATTTCATTGAAATGTATACCTTAATATTTGATTTAATAGAAAAATTGATATTATTTTCTAGTCAACCCTCAGTTTTGACCTAAAATGCCCAAAAATACTATCAAATAGAAAAATAAGAAAATTAAAAAAAAAGCCTATAAATTAGGAGATTTGAACTCAAAAATGTCGAGAATACTCTCAAAAATAAGTTTTCTTAGGGAATTATAGTAAATAACATTTTTTTCAAAACTTTTTGAAGTAATAGCAGGTTTTAAAAATATTTTTAGTAAATAACATGTAAATAATTCTCATTTACATAGTAAATAGATTGAATGTGTAAATAATTCTTAATTTACATAATAAATAATTATTTATATTGTAAATTGTTATTTAATACAAATATTTTCAGAACCTGCTATTTACTTCAAAAAAGTTTGAAAAATCCGCTATTTCCCTCATGCTTCTTTTTTTTTTTTTTTTTTTTGTGTGTTTGTGTTTCTGTTTTGTTTTCTTCATCTTTTTGAAAGTTTTAGTTTTTTTTATCTATTTTACACAAGGATAAATTTGATCATTTTAAAGTCATAATCAATTATTGATCGAGAAAGGTAAAAATTTGTGTAATATATATAAATCAAAAGGTATATATTTTATGAGAGAAAAAACCCAAACGTATAGTTTTTGTATAAACCTAGAGCGAAGGGCATAAAAAAGGTGATATCCCTTATTTATATTGAGTTTTAGTTCCTCATTTAGGCCATTTTTGATACACCAGACTAGATGAGATTATGAGACTTGGTTTGAATTGGATAGGATTGAAAAGAATTATGTACAATTTGATCATGTGTTTAGTACATCATCAAATTAGACTAAAATAAATTAATTACTAAGAATTAATTAAGAAAAACTACCATGAGGAAGGCTATTTTTCCTCGTTGATGAGGTATTTTATTGTTTATTAGATGTGCATTATATAGTTAAAAATAAACAAGCTCATCATTAATTAAGTGAGACCACAAATACAAAAGATTTCTTAAAAACTTAAAATAAATAATTCAAACAAAGGAGAATAGATCTTTATCGTAACACGCCAGTGTAAGGTCACTAGTGACACCACTTGGAATAACTGGGCAAGGGCGACCTTAAATAAGACGCGACCCACCCTCCCCCTTAGTTGCCCTCACGATTCTATTGTGATGGAATCCGAAGTGGTCCTCATGACATATAGCCATCGTAATGCTCGTGCTGAGCCACAATTCCATAGCAATGAAATCCACTGCCATCTCTAGAGCAGGGTGGTGATTGTGGTCATAATCTATTACTACCACGTAAAGAGAACCATTGGAAAAAGCCTCTTGTTCGCAAAGTCCAGTTCTCTGGTATGTTTGGTGTGCAGGATTAAGGAGGATTAAAATGCATTAAATTTTATACTTTGTTTGGTAAAAAAATTTTAAAGGATTGGATTAGATAAGTTATTATCGGCAACATGGATTAAATATAACCTTTGTATATTGTGAAGATCTTCAAGGACCTATTTTCAAAAATTTATAAAATTTAGGGTAAAATTAAAATTTTTCAAAAATAATGGGTCAAAATGTAATTTTATGTGATGAAAATAATTTTTAATAATTATATTTCTACCCTTTAATTTAAAAAAATTATAATTTGACCCAAATTTTTGAAAATTTTTTATAAAAATAACACCCAACATGGGATTGGATTGACTAAAATTTTATCCTATCCGTTCCAATATAATACACTCCAATCTAATCCAATCCTCTAAGACTATCCTATCTAATGCTATCTTATCCAATGCATCAAACAGGCCCCTAGAAGCCTATTCAGAGTCTAGTTCTATAACTGATAGACTATTTACTTCCGGATACTATACCCTTGTGGGATGTCCCTTGGTGACTTGGAGGAGTAAGAAATAATATGTTGTAGGTAGATCAAGTGTTGAAGCTAGCCTATGGCATTTGCGAAATAATTTGGCTAAAGTCACCTTTAAAGGGACTCAA
Organism: Artocarpus hirsutus; assembly: GCA_946598075.1. Lineage (NCBI taxonomy): Eukaryota > Viridiplantae > Streptophyta > Magnoliopsida > Rosales > Moraceae > Artocarpus > Artocarpus hirsutus. Next base: position 59,124 of record CAMOHE010045123.1, on the reverse strand, counting down.
CCTAGATAGTGGAGGAACTATGAGATTATACTATGATAACAAAGCAATGTCCAACATGACGGAACAAAACATGCTAGATAGATTGAAACTTTCTAAAAAATAAATAAATAAATAATGGTATGTACACAGTCAAAGATGAAATCGCTAATGTGTTTACAAAAGGACTTCCCAGAGATTCTTTCCATACTCTTAGTGACAAGTTGAAAATGATAAATATCTTTAGGCCAGCTTGAGGGAAGTGTTAATCCAGTTGTACAAATTCAATGTAATTAGCTGTTGTAATTGTATAATGTAATTAGAGTGGTTGGTTTATTAGAGAGAGAATATTAATTAGTTAGTCCATTTAAATGATATTTAGTTAAAGTTAGTCAATATAATCTTGTAAATTATTTGATTAAATAAGAAGAAAGTATCCTAATTATCCAGAAATTGTATGAATTTAACAAACTTTTGTATTAAATGGGTCCATTAATTTAGTTTTAGAGGGACTAGAGATCTTTCACATGTAGGATGAGGAAAAAGCGAAGAGACTACTTTCTAGAGTATAATACTTCAAATTGACTGGTCAATGGCTTTGGAATGATATTAAATTTATAGGCGAGACAACAAACAGGAACCTGTTTGTTCTTATGTGTGCATATTTTAAAATGTTTGAGATATATAGTATATTTACACCGTGTTGTTTACTTCAAATATTTTAAAATAGCTATTTATTTCTTTACGTTTCAAAAAATAACCATTCAGTGTTGATTTTTTATTTAAAAAACTTATATATCGACAACAAGATTAGATATTAAGAATAGAGAGACTACATCCTAATTCCATAGCATAAAACAATATTAAGTGCACCCCAAAAAAAAGTGATGGTGAATTTTGTCTCTTCAAACAATTCAGATACTATAACTTACTTATCTATGCAACCAAATTTCTCCCTGTGGATCACATTGCTTCAATTAAAGCTATAGATGAAGTGGATCTTTCTTATTGATTCAGCTGAATTCATATCGCCTTTAACTAGCATCTTTCACCAGCATCAATCGAAATACTTCAAAATCCACAAACCCATCACCATTTTTGTCCACGCCTTTGATCATTCTTCTACACTCTCCAAGACTGCACTTATCACATCCAAGCTTGACCAGAACCTGTTGCAACTCCTCGGCTGAAATTTTCCCATTCTTATCCTTATCAAAAACCAGAAAAGCATCCATGAGATTTTCATCGTCTTCCTCACCACCACTGCCAGATGTTCCAACAGAAGCAGCAGTATTGATCCCTACATCCATGAATTCATCCAAGTCGACAAACCCATCTCCATTTCGATCCATTTCCCTCACCATTGCTTCCGCTTCCTTCTTGGCAATCGACTTATTGTACCCGAGGCACAACAGCACTTGACTGAGCTCAGAAGAGGAAATTTTTCCGTCCCCGTTTTTGTCGATGACCTCAAAAACTTGCTTAAATTGGTCTGCCACTTCCATGGCTGCAAAATCTGTTATTGACACATTAAGACTTGACCAAAGTTTTCCCCCGGCTTTGTTTTCTTACATCCATGAACCACGCTATTGGCTCTTAGTTGCTTAAGAAGAGCTTTAGCCCTCCTGCGGAGAGCTACCAAGCAACCCAACATAAAAACTAGAAAACAAGAGAGACAGGCGGGTGATGGTAATAGAAAATGTAGAGAATTAGAATAGCAAATTATTGGTATGAGAGTGACACATAAACATGACTCTTAAGTAAATATACTTGTCACAGCCCTGGATTTGGCCTTCAGTGTTCTGTTCCGTGAGAATCCATTTAACGCGCGCGCGGGAGAGAGAGAGAGAGAGAGAGAGAGATGTCTAGAAGCAAAAGAACCAACTCCACTCACTGTTTGATGGGCTCTTGCTTGGTGGATGCCAGCTGAGATAGGACAAGTATTAAGTGCCGGCATAAGTCTTTTTCGCCCTAGTTTTAACCATTTTTGTTTCTTCCTCTGTGGAATACGCAACCGAAGGTTTCAAGTTATTGAATGAGTTGCTTGCTTCTGGTAATCATGAAGTGGGTTTACACAGTCAAGGAGACGGCTCGCTTAAAACTTGGAAAGGGCCTGTGAGGTTGTGATCAAAACAAATTAATCGAATAATAGGCACCGGTGATAACGCACACTAATAGAGATCGAGTCCTCTACATAATACCGACAACAATTGGACCCCACATTCTACTGTTGTGCCTCCAAATATGTTTTCTATATCCACCATGCACATTTCAGAACCTATCGGAAATTGTAAGCCAGAAATTCTCATTACAAGGCATCAGAGAAAGCCTTGGTAACTGATGCGACGTATGTTGACTGAGCAATATTGCACATGAAATAATCATTATGAAACTCACTCGTTTAGGGAAAAAATTGAATACGAAATGTGACTAACATACAACAGCGAAACCCCTGAGGATATCTCTGAATTTTAAATGGAGCTGTGCTCCTGAATAAACTAGTGAAGGTTTAGAAATGGTAGCGGGCAATCAAATGCATCACTAACTCTTCATACACTATTAAACTATATTCCGATGACAATTACTATATAAATCAAAAGAAAGATAACGGACGTTTAGAGAAATAAGAAAAAAAGAATATCATACATCTCAACATGCAGGGTCCAATCTTCACCAAAATCAACATGACCGAAGCAAAACCGGACCCACTGATGAGCTGAGCATATCACTTAGGGCCATCTGCACCTCATTGGACCCATGTTCGCAACTTATTAAGCTTGAAAGTAGGGGGAAGAAATGGTTCAAGTTGTTCTCAAATGAAGTTTCTCCCAAACTACAGATTGCTTGAAGCGTGGTCACGATAAGAGGTGCACGTGCAGCCAATTCTCTCCTCTTACCAGAACCTAGCGGAATTTCCCAATGAGGCTTTCCACCAGTGGATTGTTCTGATATCTGTCTAAAACAAGAGTTTTCAATGTAGAACTGTAAAATCTCCCGGCAGAGGTTAACAAGTTGGGCCTCGACCTCCGCCTCCTCATAACTTAGAGGTCTGTCCTCTATGAGGTTCTGCAGGAATGTGAGGCAAAACTGGTAAGACTCATTTTCAAGACGTAAAAGCGGCGGGTCTTGCATTTGGGTCATGGAGCCAAACTCCTGCAGCTTTGACCGCAATGTGGTATCGCTGTTAATCTTGTGAGCATGAGATGCTACATCTTGCAGTGCACCAAAAAGCACCAAGATGTTTTTGGCGGACAAGTGAGGTCGATACATGTTATAAATCTCCGTCACCGCCTGCCAATTTTAATGAGAAAAGCATCCAACGGTCAGGAAGTTATTACGATTTAGCATAGCATAAGTGACACTTATCCTATAACCATATATTTATCATTAAAAATACTTTAAACAATTGGAGATGGATTCTACCTGAATCAGTAAAAGCTGAACAGCAGCCCTGCATTTAACGTCAGATATACAAGTGTAAAGATGCTGTGTCCACAGCCTCCCCAAATCTTCATCAGGCACGCCAGATACAGCAGTCTCTCCATTGCTTTCCCGGCTGGAAGCTGCTTCATTGTTTCTAATAATGTTATCTCCACTCGTTAAGAAAGAGAAATCAGGAAAAGTTGAATTTGCAGCTTCTTTTAACGAGAAAACCACTTCCAGCCACTTCTCATCAGAAAACAGATCGCCAGCATTGCTCATCAATCGAACAAACGCAGCAATACCAATACCAGCTAGGCTTTGGTGAGGACGCTTAATAAAACTTACTAAAAGCGTCAAAACTTTCTTCAAAAGGGGATTTACTGTGCTATAAAATTTCACAAAAAGATCTACGACTAGTTGGAGGGCCAGTGTGCACGTCTCATAGAGCCAGGTGTCTTGATCAAGCTCTCCGGCATCACCACTGACTTCTGGTGAGTCCTCACCAGATGGGTCAATAGCATGCCGCACGTAGTCAAATATTGGAAAAAGAACTGATTCAAACACTCGTTCCCACAGTGGAAGGGAGAAAAGGTGACCGTGGTTGCGTAACGTCTCAAACAACACTTGCAAGGCACTCTTCCTGATTTCAGGCCTAGGGTCAAAGCTAAGTTCAGACAAACCTGCAGGAAGCAAGTGTATAAAAAATTTAGATTCCTGGACTTTGTTTTGCTTCGAGCAATTAGAACATGGAGTATACAAAATATCAAATAATGTCAGCAAAAACAGAAGCTCCGTGACATTAAAAACACCAATTTCAGTAAAACCTTACCAGCCAATAAAGGAAACCAGAAATAGAGATTGTCATCCTTATCTGGCATGTCTCCATTGTCTTGTCTTCCATCTTTACCGGTTTTAGGTGAAGATGGAGAAGTTTTTCCAGAAGCATCCTTGTCCTTGTTCCTTGCAGAGGAGCCAAGATCTCCCTGAGCAAGTTTTGTTGCACAGAACCGAAGAAAACCAATAGCATTGAGGCTAATGTCTTTGTTGAATCTACTATTTGTGAATGCAACAAGACAGTTCACACAATCTGTAAAGGTCGTGGTTTCAGTCTCAGTGATATAAGGGAAGTAATCTCTAATAATTTTCTCAATTATTTCGAAGGCCAGGAGCACAATGTTTTTATGGTCGTCATAAGCCGCAGTTGTGAATACCTGAAGAAATTCAAGTTGGTACAAGCATGCAATCAAAGAACTCAACAAATCAGCCCAACAATTAATGTATCATATAAAAGGTAATAGAAAGCAAAGACATTGTGCCATTGCATTACCATGAACATGCTCTTCCATCCGGATTTGACATTATTGACACGAGAAAGAACCATTTGTGAGACACATCTGATGATTAATTCTCTAATTTCAACGGCACTACTTTTGCGCATAACAATGACAAAAGGCTTCATGAATTCATTCTGGAAATTATAATTAGCCAATTCTTCTCGCTCTAAAAATTTCATTGACAACTGGCGCAAGGAATCCATTGCAAAAATTGCAATAGAAAGGTTTTCAGAACAGCCAATTGTTACAAAGAAATCAGAGAGCACATGCCAGATGCTTGACCACACAAGCCTGATACGGTTCATGTTATAGTGCCTGGTATTAAGGGGGTAAAAAGAAGATTAAGTCAAACTAAAGTTTTTGTCAAAGCAGCATAAGAAACTGATAAATGACAAATATATAAGGCCTGTAAGTGATGCTTACGAGATCTCAACAATCTTTGTAAGGCTAAAAACCCGAGGATCAGATGCAGATCGCAATTCTTCCATGGAAACCTTGCAAAGGGCCTTAACAAAGTCTACAATTGCCTCACTGTTCAATTTTTGACTCCGTGTGAATATGCGACTCATTTCAGAGCTTCCAACTTGTTCTAACATGTTTAAATTAGAAACTAAGATGTTCATCTGCTCGGATGTGACAGACGCATTCCCACCAATGCCAGCACTATCGTATGAACCTCTCATTACTGTAGAAGCTGCAAACTGAATCCGCCCAGGTCCCTTCTTCTTTAAAACAGGAAGGATTGTTGGCTTATTTTGTTTTGATTTTTCTGACTCATTCTGCGAAAAACCAAAAAACGTGGCATCTGGAGGAGCGCCTTCTCCCAACAGATGCAAGTGTTCAAACCTGGAGACACATGTCAAAATATGCTCCCAAGCTTCTTGCAAGTAGTTCCCATCCTCATCTGCAATCGTCACTATTGCCTAACAATGATATAACCAAATCAAACGTCAAATCCAGGGAATGATGGCATTTGTTTATAACCAGGAACTTTCTTTTTGCCACAACTGTTTAACAAGGAAACAATGTTCTGACTTAATTGAATCATCCAACCAAATATCCATAGTAAATAATATACCAACCTTAATTGCATCTATGTTTTTCTGCTTGATATCAGCAGGAGAATGAAGGGAAGTAAACTTTGCCAGTGAAGTGACGAATGCATCTCTATGAGTTTTCATGGACATTACAGCAGTAACATGGATAGCATAACGTATGCCTTCAAGGCATAGAGCTATTATTACTTCATCATCACTCTGGTCAAGCGGAACACTGAATGCAGCCAGCATTGGAGCCCAGCATACCTCAATCATAAATCTTAGAATCACGACATCTGTTGCAGCATAGTACACTGACCTACAGATTTTCCACACAAATACAAGTTAAGAGGGAAATCTAAAAGATTATTTGCTTTCAATGTCAATGCCACAACTTGCAAAAAAGCATATCCAAACTCTCATTTGGTAAAAAGTTTAATTCAGTTGAACTTATGCCACCAGTTTATGCAATGTATCAAGTTTTTAATGCACTAAAAACACTACTTTAGTCTTACTCAGATTTGCGTGCTTTTTCTTTGAATTGTTCTTGCATGTGCCTATAAAGATCATCACTGGTCTCCATATGTTTGTCATCACGTTTACGAATCACAATGTTCAAAATAGAGTCCAAACCCAAGACTCGATTTGTGTTAATTGATTGTATCTGTTGAGGAGCCAAATCATCTTCTTTCATTTTTATCTCATTTCTTGAAATTCGCTCAAACAATGATCTCAAGTATTCTTCAGGTAAATCTTTTCCATCATCTATGCCGCGATTGTTTCTTATAAAATCATCAGCCGACATCTGTGAATTTTAATAGCCAGACAGAAAAACATCAGAATTATCAGCATCATCTTGACAAACAACTATCAAAAATAGTACTTGTTAACTCACCTTGTTCTTCACCATAGGGTTGTGAGCATCTGTATTGAGCATTATCACAGAGTAAGCAAGGACATAGGCTGTGTCAGCACTAATAAAAGCCTTTGGGTTACATTTGCAGTAGCGCTCAGCAAACTTTTCCATGATACGATCAATCTTTTGTGCCTCGCCAGGCAACCTAAAACCTTGAAGAAAGGCCCTGATTGCTTCATCAAATTCCATACCTTGGAAATCAAAGGAATCCACATAGGCATGCATCACTTTCAAAGATAACTCTTCTCTTTCACCAAGGTAATCACCAATCAAAGTCTTGCTCAAACCAGATGCATTTTTAAGAAAAGATGCAATCTCCTCTGGAGAATTGCCCACCTTATTTGCATTAATGAGGAACTCAATGCCTTTTTTGGGTTTCCGATTAAAAAGAGATATACCTTCCTGCCATAAGATTACATTAGATTCCAAGCACAACAACCAAAAGGTACACCTTTTTCCATACTACGAAATCATATTTGCATACCTGAAGTTCCAGCTTGTAAGCCCGGCGTTGCTCAATGGTCAAAGCATCAGAAGCCTCGTTGGAGGCTTCAGAATGAGAATCTGATCCTTCAGCAGGCTCATCACTGTTTCCATTTGCCATGGAAGGACTTCCCGATTCAGGACTACTGACAGTTGAGTCAATTTTCTTGGGAGAATGAGGATCCGGAATGCGCAATTGTTTGTTCATCCAATCTCCCATGGACTTTAAAACAGCAACTAAACACTTCATAGCTTCAAGCTTCATTGTTGCCTCCTGAGGAGGTAACAAAGTGGTGACAACACCAGGAGGAACACCTTGTGCTGTTTTAAGAAGTCCATTAACCATCCTAGCAACACGACAAAAAAAAAAAAAGGCACAATTAATGAATACAAATCAAGTCAAACATGCAAAAAGGAGGGAACAGAATATTTAAGTAACAAGGAAATTGGAGATTATAAATTGATATTCTTACAACTGCCAGTGACCTCAACGTAGCGTATATGGCTATATCAAAGACGAGTAAGCTAACATAGTATTAAAGAGTGAGATGGCCTACCTCTCAAATATGTTTGATGAATTGACATCACAATCATAATTGATGAATATGTCTACCAAGATCTGTGAATCAACACAGAGCTTCTCAAGAAACCGAAGCACTATCATCTTCTGCTGAAAATTAGGCTGTGCAACATTTTCCAAAACTCTGAGAACAATCATAGGAAAAAACACTCCAATTTCTGCTTTCAGTCCAGCTCTAAATCTTGATACAAGACTAATGAAGATGGAGCAAGATAGCTGAAAAACTATCATAAGAGTAGAAGCACTGTTCTTCAACAATGAAAGACACAAGTATTGCTTAATGGCACCTAAAAACCTGTGTCACATGCACATTAACAAGAAATAAGTTCGTGGAGGGGCTGCAAGGTAGGACAAAAGACATAACTCAAAATGAGATGTGCTCGTAAGACAAGTGTAGAGAATATCAGGTTTTCATTAAAGGAGATTGGAGCATGATGTACTAACTCATTACTCATAAAATACGACTTAAAATCATATAGGAAAAAAAATGGGCTGATTCAAGAAATGAGACATTTAAAATTATATAAATGTCCAAGTAGAGGCCAAAATCATAAACTGATAGACTTAAAATCATATAGAACAAAATGAGCTAACTCACAAAATGAGCCGTTTAAAATCATATAAATGTATCTCCATGATGTGCTCACGCACACCTCTCACCTCTCACCTAAAAATGAAAGCTTGAACTATATTAAGTACCTCAATATCTCACGAACTATAAACTCCTTCCCAACAACCTAACTTATATGTATGCACATACATATAGTTATATGTGTGTGTATCAACAAGCAACCAAAATGACACTAGCTGACGAAGCTTGTAATTATGTTGATGTTCATATTCACATGTTCATTCTTAGTGCATTATATGGGTTAATGGTAAATCAAATTCCAAAGCACCTCCATAAAAAAAATAACTGGATATTTCCATTATTTCTTTCCACTTCAATTAATCAATCCTAATATCTACATAAGTAAGATATGACAAATTAAACCATTGATCAGTATGTGCAAGATACTTCATCACTAAACGAAATTGCAGAAGAACAGAGCAATTAAGAGCACGAAGTGATGATTACGGTAACAACATCAAAAACAATCATATGGCCATACAAAGATCCAAAAAGTTAAAAGTACCTCTCACTAGTTCGAAAAACAGCCCCTGCATTCTCCAGCAAAATCTTCAATAACTCTAACGCCACAATCTTTCCCTTCATCAACTGAGGATCCGCCAATGCCTCTTTGGGAGGCGTCTTCATGGAAAGCTTACAAAGAGCTCGGAACACCAGAAAAGCATCCCTCCTCAACTTGTTCCCGATCTGAACTTCCAAATCATCGTCTTTCTCCCCTTCCCCCTCCGCCAATTCCCCTTTCCTTCCCTCCAAGGCCGTCTTGTACATACTGATTTCCCAGTACTTGGCGTCCAGCATATCCTTATCTGTGGAATCCAACAAATCTGTCGGGTTTGTTGTCTCAACCGCAGTAGTCTCGAATGCGCCATCGTGTCCGCCAAGCGAGCTCGGCGCAACGGGGTTCAACACTCCATCTATGTCCTGCATAATTTTAGTTATGAATCCTTGCACGAACATCGTCATCGACCCGTCCGCATCTGATTTCTCGATCGGTTCCATGAGTTCGGCCACGACAATGGGCTGAATTGGCACCGTGGACGAGTCTGCCTCCATTCTCCGGAACACAATCACCAACATTTGGATCAACGATGCTTTGGCAGTGGTCTGATTGACCACATTCTTACTTCCGAGGTATATATCGTAGCAAGTCCTGACAATCTGGAGCAAACAATCGCCGTGAATTCGCAGCGAAATCGACGTGACCGCCGACAAGAGCGTCTTTAAAACCGAGAGCTCCATCTGATCGTCGCCTAAATCGTGGCATTTGCACACCGATTCGATCAGCCTCGCCAAGAGCTTCCCCTCGTCTCCGCCGCTGGGGTCGGCCTCGCCTCGCAAGTAGCCATGTGCGATTAGCTTCTGAACGCAATCAACGGCCGGATCGGCGATCTTGAGGACGCCGGAGGAGGCGGCGTTGATCAGAGGGCTGAGGATAGACTCGGACTCGACGAGGGAGTATTCCGTCAGGCCGCCGTCGTGGAGCGGCCCTGGTCCAGACGCATCAGCCTCTGAATCTGGACCTGTACCAGGAGGCTGCTTGGAACCGAGCTTTTCAAGGACGGCTTTGCACTCGTGAGTGAGCTTGGCGTGCTTGCGCCACGAGGCGTTCTTGATGATTCTCTCTAGGGCTGGGGACAAGACCTGGCTCAGGCGGGAATCGGCTTCCGAGGAAGCCATTCCCGGGAATCCTTACGAGTCGCGACTCAGTGAGTCAGATCTAGAAATGAGGTCGCTGGCGCTAGGTTTTTCTAGAAGGTCCAATTGCTCTTATGTACCTTCTGGAAGGCTGCTAACTCCGTGAGTTGCCGCGGGCGAGTTGACTCAGTGGTTGCTCCGATTCGAAGCTCATCGAGAAGAAGAAGTATAGTGGAGAGCGGTGGGACTGAGAGGGAGGGAGGGATGGAGGGAGGGAGAAAGGAGAGAGAGGGCTTAAGATTTAGATCGCGTTTGGGGATTTTTTTTTTCCCTTTGTTTTTTTGTTTCTCTGAGGAAGGTTCAGTCTTAATCGAAATGACTGTTGTACCCTTGTCGTTCTCTCTAAGATGTTTGCGTTTGAATCGAAGTGACGATAGAATGAGGAATGTGACTCGGGGTATTTTCGGTGTTTCACACGTTATATTGCCTGGTGGCCGGGAGGATGGAGGTTTTTCAATACGTTTGCCGGGAATATTATTTTAATGAATTATGGCCTTTTTTTGACGGATTTAGATGTAGAATTTAGAAAAACAAGAGTATGATGTGAATTAATGCGGACACAGTAACGAGGATTTCAATGGTAAAAATTCGGAAGTTTTCAATTAAAAACTTTTAGAAGATAATGGGAAGGGTCATTTATACCACTAATTGGAGGAAAGGAAAAACTAAACGAAAAATATTAATCTATTTTTTAGTCGGTTTGAAATCTTTATAAACATCAAATCATTTTTTGAATTACTTTGGTCAGTTTAAACTTGTAACTAATTTAAATTTGGGTTTATACGATGGAGAATGGTAAAATTCTTCATCAGGAGAATGATCCAAGATTGTATGTGATTCTTAAATTTAGATCAATAGTAAAAAAAACGATTAAATACAAAAAAAAAAAAAAAAAAAAAAAACTCTGCCACACACAGTCCAATATATGTTACAACTTTAATTTTGAAAAAATAATAATACAAAACAACCATCTCCACACACCATCTCCTTCCGCCACCGTCTATGCGATGAGGCGTGGAGGAGGACGAGATATCGTAACTACCATGCTCATAATTTCGGCTCTTACGATCGAGCCCGAAAGCCCAAGCCCTGATGACGTCCACCGCCAGCTCCCGTGAAGCCCTTTTGTGAGCCCCTGCGAAGTCCGTCGGCAACCGCCATGAAGACTAGACAACCTTGGCCTTGACTCCGAGATTTGCCATTTCATGGCTCCAACCCAAACTAGTCCCGGCAGATTGATTCTTGCCAAAAAAAAAAGGCGAAATCAAACAAGTTGGTAGATTCACCAATTATTTACAGAACAAACACAAAAAATTAAATGCAAAAAAAAAAAAAGAAAACAAACATAAACCTAGATTTCTCCCCTAAAAAAGCCCAAAACTTTCGATTCGCCGATTATTCACACCGGTGGATCTTCAATACACTCTCTCCCTTGATCAAGCAAAACAAACACCATGCGCATAATTTTGGCTCTTACGATAGAGCCCCAAGGCCCAAGCCCCAACGAAGTCCGCCGTCGCTTCCGTGAAGCCCTTCGCATGCCCCTCCAAAGTCCTTCGGCAGCCGCTGCGAGTCTAGGTCTCTTTCCGTTGAAGCTAGATCTCACGCATCGGTGGTGAGATGCTTGATGAGTAATAAGAAGATTAACGGAGCTATCGACGGGCACCAGAATCCCTTCAAAATTTTGTCTCTGAGCTCAACCATTTTTAATGATTTACGGTTTGTGTAATTTTCTTCGAATGAATGGTTAAGATTAAAAGTCATAAATTCAACGGTTGAGATTTATTGTTATTAAAGTTAATATAAAAAATATGTATGATTAGATATGGTAGGTTTTATTTTATTTTTGGTAAGCAAAGCAACTGTGAGCCATTGATATTTAACGGGTTGGTCCATATTGCCATTCTCTACCGATAGAGAATTTTAGCATCCTCCGCCTCCTTTAAATTTTGTGTTTGAAATTATAAAAACTCAAAGTAATTATTAAAAAATATATTAAAGAATTTTAGTTGGCAGGATCGTTTTTATGGTTTTTGACAAAAAATGAAACTTTCAAAACTCATCAAAAACAAACCAATTAAAAAAAAAGCCAATTGATTTTGTTTGGTTCGTTTTTGGGGTTTTATCAATTTTTTGAACATCCCTAACTCGAGATGCTAATTGAATTGACGGTGTCACGTAACACTAGTCCTTGTTAGCTGAAAAAAAAAAAAAAAAAGTAGTACCAGCACCTAAGATCGAAACGCAAAAGTTCCAATTCGACCTCAATTCACTCCACCCAACTGTCTTGATTCTACAATAGGGTATCTCATGCCAATAGAGCAGTGTTTTAAGCTGTTAAATTATCTAACATTTAGAAACATGCATTGTCAATATGGACCCTTATTATAAAAAGAACCTATATGTAAATATACTTGCACATGTCTCCGAGTGCAAAGTAACAAAACTCTTACTTCCTATATGCAAAACAACATGTCCCCTTCTCCTTTTTCTTCTTTGTTTTCTCTCAACTAGTTGAAAGCACATGCGTATTTAGAGAGTATTTGAAAACCAAATTAAAACTTAAAGTTGGAATTTAAAGACTGTGTGAGAACTTCATATTGTAGTATATTTTTGCTTTACATCGTAGGATGTAAGAGCTTTATATTACAGCAATTAGAACTTTGGTATTAAAACTTAATTCCTAAACACTCTTTTAGCTTTTCAAATCTTTTTTATATGGCAATTTTTGTAAAAATTTTAAGTTTTTTTTCTCGATTTATTATTCTTAAAGCGTTTAGTTTAGAAAAAAGAAATTAAGTAGACTGCATGTAATGGAAGAAATAAAATTTTTATGGTACGAATTAGACAATAAAATATCCAATGACGTATAAGGCGAAAAAGTTAGTTTTAAGAAAGTACAAAATGCAAATAAAAGATATTTAAGCAAAAATACAAATAAGAAAAACAAAAACTTAACGAAAAGAAAAGAAAAGAAATAGCAAGAAACCACACCAAAAAGAGAGAGAAGAATAAAAAGTGTGGATGAATAGCTATTTATGGTCAATTTGGTTCATAGATTTAAAGAAGTTTTAAATTTTTATAAGAGAAAGCATTATAACAAAACGGTTCAAGCTATAATTCAAATCTACAAAAACAACCGGGTTATTAGTAAGATAGCAAGTAAAGAATATTTATGAGGATTTCAATTTATTAACAAATAGAAAGAAAAAGGCGTTTTAACGAGGGAATATTAGGTTAGGTGGCCGTTTCTCCACGCAGGACAAATTTTTTTACCCATCTTTTCTTTTTTTGGGTAGATGGTAGGGTTGTACAATAAAACCGAAAAACCGAAACCGACCGAAAAACCGCCCGACAAAAACTGAAAAATTCGGTTTCATACAAACCGAAAAATGTTCGGTTCGGTTTCGGTCTTAAAATTTCGGTTCGGTTTAGAACCGAACTGAACCGAACCGAATAAAATATTTCCACATAATTATAGGTGTAAAACCGAAAAACCGAATATTTACACAAAACCGAAAAACCAAAACCGACCGAAATGTAGATTTGTCTATGTGCCTCATTATGCTTATGCTTTTCTCAAATGGTTATTAAGTGTTTCTCCTTTATACTTTGAAGTAAAGTTTGTTGGTCTCATGAAAATTGAAACAATTAAAAAAACTCAAATAAATATATATCATTCTCTAATATTTTTAATGATTTCAACGTAAGTGCTATGACAAATTATAAATGTTAATCGCCCTTATAGTATTCTTTTTAGCATCATTTCAAAAAGAACCTAAATAATACACAATACATTATACTATTTTAGCAATTCTTTAACCAAAAAAATAAAATAAAACGTGGTAAACTGATAATACGTTTCTTGTATCCTATTAGATTATCATCTGTTGAAAACCGAACCGAACCAACCGAAAAAACCGACCAAGAACGGTCGGTTAACCGACCAAATACTCTTGGAATGCGGTGCGGTTTCGGTTTGCCAACTTAAAAAACCGACATTTGCGGTTCGGTAACCGAACCCTCCAAAACCGACGGTTTTCAACCGAATAACACCCCTAGTAGATGGCTGATCTTTCTCAGCTTTTCTTTGTCCTTTGCCAGCTCCACCCCTTAATGACGAACCCGCCACACTTGCAGCAGCCTCACACCGGCAAAAACTTATTCAGTTAAGAGGAGAGAGACGAAATTGCAAACAATCATGATGGCACAACGAGCAACGACAACAACGGGTTACTACAAGCTCCTTCATGCGACTCTAGCGATAGGCTACTCTGCGCTACCATGACTTCAGCGTGATGACCTCCTCCTTTGCGCAACCTGCTCTGTGATGACAACAATGACTCCAGCGACTGTGACAAAGACGAGAAGCGTTCTCTAGCGATCTTCCCGTGTCTCGTT
>CAMOHE010045123.1:21520-39159 GCA_946598075.1 Artocarpus hirsutus | reverse complement strand
ATAAAACAAAGGGTGCAATAATTATTTATTGCAAGATTTACAAGCGTTGAGGATAAAATGATAAATGTTTAAAAAAATGAGGACAAAGATGTGAAAGCAAAATAAATATCTAATATATATATATATATATATATATATATCAGGTGTGTATGGCTTATTTTACATATAATAATACAATATACTAAAGAAGAGTCATTTAACATTTACGTATTGCAATGTTTTACATTTTTTGTCTCGAGTGTTTTGTCAATTGTACTGTAAATTGTTTCTTTTGTTTTTGTCTGTGCTGGTGTTTCTGTGGTGATTTTGAATTTAGCTAGGTGTTTTGCCATTTTTGCCCTTAATGGTTCCTTTTGTTTTTTTTGTTGCTCTCAGTTTTTCAGGTCATTTTGAATTCTTAATCGCTAAATTGACGCTTGTGGCCTTAAATAGAATCTTTTTCATTTTATTTGATTGTTTCTGCTTCCGTTTTTTTCGTCATCGAGGTCTTTGGCAGTTCAGTTGACGCTTTTGCCCTTAAATGAAGCATCTCTTATTCTATTAGTTTCATGGTTCTTTTGTCATTTCATCTTCCGCAGCCCTATCTTCTAGACGGGAGAATTTGAAAAAAGGGCGCAAAAAATTCTAATGGGGAAAGGGCATCTTTTTTTTGACACCAAAAAACACGTTTTCTTAGGCAATAAAACTGCAACTGTAGCAAGGTAAGAAACCTAAACATGTTGGAAAAAAAAAAAAAAACTAGAGTCGTTTTCATACCCCAAAAACTTATTTTTTGGTAAAAAAAAAAAAGGTCATTTGGCCAAAACGGCTTTAAGAAAAAGCCTTTTAACAAACTTTCTCTCATTTTCACTCTTCCCATCGTTTCAAAGCTTCTGACGTTGGCTCCTAACCGTATTTTTTAGGGCTTCTTCTCCTCATTTTCTAGTTCTCCCATTTGTTTGAGCTTCATCATTTAGGGTTTTTTCTTTCATTTTCAGCTTCTTCGTTGTTTGTTCCAAGCCCCTTCATCTAGAGTTTCTCCTCTTCTTCGGAAATTGCTCAACCGTTGCTTCCTCTTATTCTTTTTTCTTTATTTTTTGGTTCACTTATGATGTTTTTGGTTGTTTGTTGTGGCAGAGGGGGTTTTTTTTCCTTACCTTAAATAAAGTTTTTTTCCCTTTTCTTTGCCTTTTGGTTCTCTTGCTACTTCACATTTTTGAGCCTTTCGTTTTTTAAGTTTTATTTTTTAAGGCAACTTTTATAGTCATTGTTTCTGATTGTTTTCTTATTTTTCTTTTATTTTTAATTTTTTTAATTTAGGATTCAGCGGGAGATTTTAATTGTTTAATATAATGAATTTTTTCTCCTTTAGTCTCGGTAGTCGTTGTTTTTTATTGTATTCTTATTTCTTGCTTCTATTTCGTAATTTATTGAATATTTTTTGGTTCTTTAAGAGAAATTGCTTTGACGAAATCAATGATGAAGGAGTAAAACATACGCATTCTTTTTTAATAATGATTTGTATTTTTAGTTAATTTAATTCAAATTTTTATTAAAAATAAAAATAAAAATAATTTTTATTAAAATACCCTTGATAGTCAATTATGCGTCAAAATAAGAAAATAGAATGATGTCAGTTAAGTTCATCCTTTTACACTCTTTTTGGGTGTTCGAGATCATTTTGACTAAAAGAAAAAAAAATCGAAACTCAATTGTCGCTTTTTAAATAGATCGAGGAACATGGAGTAATTTAACCCAAAGCTTATTACTTCTTGCTTCTTGTGCCATAGTTAGTTCACAGGTAAACTCAAAGCTTACTTCCAATTTTTTCGTGATTTGGATGCATCACCATCAATGGGAATTTCACGAGGATGAAGGTTGTGTTTCAATTAAGTGTATGAAAAGCTGCATTTGATAATAACCAATCAAGTACTACTTGTATCCGAAGGCAGAATATTACAGATGGAAAAGGAGATAAAAAGAACGGGAAATATCAATTTTCACAACGATTCTTTTTGGTAGCAAATAGTTAGAGTGAGGTGTTTATTCTTTTGGTTTGGTGTTTAATTCTTTTCATTAACTTTGGCGTTTACAATTTAGTATGATAGATTCCCTGCCGGTTAGTACTAAACAACTCATTTCTTTATGGCGGTACTATTCATCATAAAAAGCAGATGGTATAAGGGTATGTTTGATAGGAAAGAAAATACTAAGAAATACATATAATTTAGGTGAAGAAAATAAATAGGAATTTCACTCGTTGTGTTGGGTCCCAATTTACTATTTTCATGTCTTAATATTTGGAGAGATTAAGTTAAGATATTTGAAGGATTTTTTCTCCTCTCAATTCATCCATTCATATTCTTTTTGCTACCAAATGGTTATAATATTCAATTTCTTTTACTAGTCCCCTCACCTCACTCCTCTATTGCCTTCTTTTTTGCCTTTTAGTAAACATGGTTAATATGATAAATGACAATTATGATATTAGGGCGTTTATGAGCATTGATTCAAACCTTCGATTTAAAGCCTATTTTGAATAAAACCTTGTAATAGGCAAGAGTTTTATATTATAACTCATTTTTTCTTAACATTGTAGCATGTGAGAGCTTTACATTATAGCAATCAAAAGTTTTGGTTTAAACTAAAAATGCTAAACACCCTAATAATATTTGGTGCTTAAAATTCACCAACCGTTTGGTTTTAACAACAATATGATTACATCAGATTCAATACCGAAGCTAGCCTTCTACTTGGAGCATACACAGTTTTCTTTTGAAATTACAAAAATAAAAATAAATAGGTAAAACTTTATCGTTAACGTTATTTAGATTTATAATGGGATTAGTTATTTTTCTTTATTAGTAAGGGTAAATTATTCTTTTATTCTTTTGCTTGTAGGGCAATATAGGGCTGTCCTTATTAGTTTATTTAATTAAGGGAAATTGTAATAAGTCACTTTTTTTTTGTTTTAAAATTTATTGCAGTAAATAGTTGGTTATGTAAATCGCAAAAAATACAAACTTTACTTGGTAATTTTTTTTACTTATCTATTTACTACTAGTAAAAAAATTACCGACAAGTTTTTATTTTATTGTATTTACTATAAATATTTTTAAAACCTACTATTTACTCAAAAAATTTAAAAATATGTTATTTTCTTCCATCTTTCTTTAATTAATTATTGTTACTTTGTGCAATCGAAATAATATGAACGAAACGAAATGTCGTTTATGTTTATTAGATGAATAGATCATAGAAGAAGTCATGCTATTCATTGTTTTACTATAAAGTAAAAAAAAAAAGAAGAAGACATCTTCTTCATTGTTTAGAACGTCTGATGTCTTTATTAAAAACAATTGAATCGTTTTTTGTTATTATAAAAACATTCAATTTTTTTGGAAAACAAAAAAGTAGCGTATTTTTAAACTTTTTAAAGTAAATTATATGATGTTGAAAATATTTATAGTAAATAACAGATTTACGATGTAAATATTATATAAGAATTATTTATATCATATGCAAGAGAGTAAAATAAATTATTTTCACCTCAAATATATTTAATATGAAAATAAGATTATTTTCACTGTAAGGTAAATAAATTATTTATACCATAAAATTGTTACTTACTACAAATCTATTTAAAACTTAATATTTATTACAATTAGTTTTAGAAAAAATTTTAAATATTTAGTATAATTAGATTTAAAAAAATATTGATTATTATATTTTTCCTTTTTTGTTTTTTGGACAAAAAAATACAATTTTAATGACGTCCTTTAATTAAAGTTTATATCGTTTATTTCTATTGACTCGTAATTTAAGTTTAAATTTGGAAGTCCAACAATAATAAAACGTCATGTCGTGCATTGTCTTAAAATATCCATCATTTTTGTGAAAACGACATTCCAATTTGCAGGTCGTTGTAATTCCTCAAACGACATACATTTTCTTCAGTGGCTCTGCAAACTCCTCCTCCCCAATCTCCAAAATTCCCAATTCCGAAGAGAACCGTACGGATGATATTATGGACACGTTCACATCAGCCATGGTCTCCAATTTCCACCCACTAAACACACTAACCAACGCAATCACAAAAACCCATTTCCCCCAATTCCTTCCCAAACCACTTTCTCCTCCAAAACCCACCAATTTCTCCCATCGGTACCTCCATCTCCGACGGCCACTTGTGTCTACGACCGTCGGAGAGACGGCGGCGACGGCAGAAAATGGAGAAGGGAAGCCAAAATTCAAGTGGGTCGAGGTGGGCCCTGGAATCACAGAAACCCAAAAGGAGGCCATTTCAAAACTACCTCCAAAGATGACAAATCGGTGCAAGGCTTTGATGAAGCAGCTCATTTGCTTTTCTCCTTATAGAGCTTGCTTGAATGAGTTGTTGAGTGCGTGGGTGAGGATTATGAAGCCTCGGAGAGCCGATTGGCTTGCTGTTATCAAAGAATTGAAGATAATGGACTACCCACTTTATCTACAGGTTTTTTTTGCTCTAAATTCCCTTCTTTTTTATGTTTATTTTATTCATTTATTTATTTTTTGGTCTGCTATAATTTCAAGATTGACAAAATGTTGAGTTCTTGAATGGGTTTTTGCTTCACTTGTTATATGCACTGATATTGGGAAACTTCCCGGCTTCAATTTGCTTGTCTGAGGAGTGAACATTATGGATATAATATATTGTGGACTAAAGATAGAAGAAAGTGGACTTTGGACATGCCACATAATAGATTATATTATCTTGAATCAGTAGTTGTGATTAATTTGTATCATATTCTGCACAGATAACGTCCCCTGTTCTGTTAAAAAGTACTGAAAGTCTGTAATTTATCCTAGATAGATGTAGTTTGTAATTGTATTGACCCTTTTTTCAGTTTCTTTTATCTATCTATCTATATATATATATATATATATATATATATATATATATATTGTATTGTATTGACCCGAGTGACTTCCCGGCATTATATTATTTCTATGTTCTTCTAGAGAGCCAACTATTAAACACAAAAGAGTTAGGTTCTTATAAGAGTAAGAATTGAAGCTGAGTTAGGTTCTCATAAGAGTAAGAATTGAAGCTTCCAGAGGCAAAAGTTTGAAGGATAAAGCAACTCTTATTTTGATCTTTGATTGGGTTTTTATCCTCTTACCCTAATTAAGCTCTCATTTCTTGTGGGTCAGGGTTAAAATCGTAAAGAAATTAACGGTTTATCGATAAAATTACCAAAATTGCAACTTATGTAAAAGCTTAAGGGGGAAGTTTTGAGTTGCAGGGGGCAAAGTGAGACAACTCCTCCTATTTGGGAATTTGTAATCCCTTGGTTTCGTGTCTACTGGCCAATACCATTGATCTAAATTTGAGCTTTTTTTAAGCCTGAGTGTTAACATGGCTCTTTGCACATTTCATAGGTGGCAGAACTTGCCCTCCCAGAAGAATCTTTTGAAGCCAACATCCGTGACTATACAAAGATAATCCATAGTTTTGGGAAGCAAAATCGGCTCAAGGATGCTGAAAGGACCCTCTTAGCCATGAAAAGTAGAGGTTTCATCTGTGATCAAGTAACCTTAACCACCTTTATTCACATGTACAGCAAGGCTGGTAATCTTAGGCTTGCTGAAGAAACTTTTGAAGAGCTAAAGCTGCTTGGAGAACCATTGGATAAACGATCATATGGCTCGATGATCATGGCCTACATCCGAGCTGGAATGCCAGAACAGGGAGAGAATTTACTTGGGGAAATGGATACTGAAGAAATTTATGCTGGCAGCGAAGTTTGCAAAGCATTGTTAAGAGCATATTCAATGATGGGTAATGCACAAGGAGCTGAAAGAGTGTTTGACGCTATTCAGCTTGCTGGTATACCGCCGGACGCTAAGTTGTGCGGGCTCCTTATAAACGCATATGGAGAATCAGGCCAAAGTGAGAAGGCGCATGTTGCTTTCAAAAATATGTGGAGGGCAGGCCTTGAACCGAGCGATAAGTGTGTAGCTCTAGTGTTGTGTGCTTATGAGAAGGAGAATAAGCTTCACAGGGCGTTGGATTTTCTGATGGAATTGGAGAGAGATGGTATCATTGTAGGGAAAGAAGCTTCAGAAACATTGGTGGGATGGTTTAGAAAGCTTGGACTTGTGAAAGAGATTGATCTAGTTTTAAGGGAATATGCTTTGAAGGAATCTGGTTCTGAAATTCGCACTTCTTAGCTTCTATCTCCAATCTTTGGTCTCATCTTCTATGAGAACTTAAAATGTCGTTCTCATTTTATGGGGTTCTTCTAATTGACAAAATTCTACAAATGAAAAGATCCAGCTCTAGGCCGCTAATCTTACCAACATTTTCCAACCGTCACCGATCCACCGAAATGTATTTCTTATGGTGTTTCTTGTGATTTTTATCACTTGACTTATTTTTGCACGGTAAGTAAAATATGGTGTAATAGACTCTCTGTTTCTGTTTGCTGGGGACGTTCGGGATTGGTTTGAATATCCGATTAACTTGCAAAGCCTTTTCTCATTCAGTGACTTGTCTTCTTTGATGCCAGAGGAAAGCAGTCAAGAGATGCTTAAATGAACAACTTTCCTTCTTTAAGTTTGCTAAAAATCCAAGGAAATCTGTATCTTCAAAGCTTGTTGCTTGTTCACTTTCTTAATCTTTTGCGAGCTTTTGGTTGGATACTTGTAATATTGTACATAAAATTTAAAGCCTGTCTAGCCAATGATTTAGTTGGCCCACTTAGGTGATCTGCTTTCTATTCGTAAATCGGAATAGTGTTTCACATGGGAAAATGTTTTTTATAGTATTTTTCTTGGTTTCTTGTACAAATAAGAGTGGGAGCTGAATATCGTCACAAGTTTTGAAAATTTCCACTTGCAGTGGGAGCAATTATTAGTAGTGTACATTTTCCCAATTGCTGAGTAGGATAAGATGTGGGTCATTATCACATAAATGGTGCCAATCTGGTTGTAAGCCCAGCCAGTATCGGGTTTTAACTTAGCTTTTTAAAATTATAATAAAAAAAATATTTCGGGTATGAAAAATATCGATATTCAGTCTTACGTTTTTTTTTTTTTTTTAAACTTTAATATGATTTTTACTGAATTTAAGGTTGAAAAACATCACCGCTGGCAGGTTATCATATCCCCATAGAAAAAAGGTTCTCTAAAAACTGGTTTAGGGTTCTCCTAGGCAGCTTTGGGGATGGCTTTCTGCACTTTCTAGACAAAAGTAAAATAACGTTAAAACTGAATGGGAGTTTCATTGGCATTTCAGCAAGAGAAATGGAGAAAAGAATAAAAAGAAGATGTGAAAAAAAAAATATAAATATGGATCAGTTATTAACGTTACTTGCCCATTGAAAACGACCTAAAAATTAAGCTGCCTTTTTCTAGAAGTATCTGATCATGACCAACAAAGAACTTTAGGCGAGCAGTTTTGTGTATGAGGTCAGGGATCAGTCTCGTTTTTGAGAGACGGAGATTGCGAAGCATTGGAACATGGCACAAATCCATGTGGCGGTGAGCCATGTCTGTGGAGAAGTTCGCGAGCCAAAGCCTGAAGATCACCACCACCACTACCACTTGATGATGAGCCACTTGAGCCACCAAATTGCCGAGGGTCTAACTGCCGCTGCTGCATGGCCCACGGCTGCACAATAGGTTCGAAAAGCGACGACAAATCGTATGTTGCGGGCACGCTGGAGGCGGATGGAAGGTCGGCAATTGAGAGCTGCGGGGGGTTGAGTGCTGTCGGTGGGGGCTGCGGAGCAGGTGGCGGCGATGGAAGCTCCAATGTTGCTAAGTGGGCTTGTAAGTAGGAGAGTTCTGTTTGTAAACTAACCACCTGCGCAAACAAAATTATTGAAGAAAAATAAGAGAAATTATTGAGTTAATTAGCTTAATTACCAATAACTTTCAACCCCAACACCCGAGAGAATAAAGAGAAGAAGTTTTTATATTTATTTGATGTTTCCTTCAGAGTTGATAAATAAATCATTTTACGAATAAAAGTCAGGTATAACACGTCTTTGAGAGCGATATTTCTATGCAATTTTTTGCACATTTTGATGCCATTTCGCATTCTCAAATAAAGGGCATAAATAAACCCTTAAAAAAAAGAGCATAAATATCTTCAAGAAAAAGTCAAAAAATATATATATAATTTTAGCCAAAGGTAACGCTTCTTGCCTTTGTTCATACTAAATCAGTGCTTAAGATACGAGCATTATACATGGAATTGCCAACATTTAAAGAATTCTCGGGGAAAGGGAAGAAGTGAAGACAAAATTTCTACTCAAGATATCTACTTATATATGATTATTAGTTTTACCATTATATTTATATTTTTATACCTTTCATTTTAGACTAATTCAAAAACTACACCTTTTGCTTTTTATCTCATCGAATGTAGACCTAATATTTACCTTATATTTAGATTTAATATACAAATCTATACTATCAATAATTAACTTTGATCTTTAAAATGACTAAATTATTTTTAAATAAAAGAGAACAAAATTAAAACTTCAAAATTTAAGAAGAAAACAAAAATAAAAACATACAAAACACCCATTTTTGAGAGTGTCCTAAACAATATTTTTTATATTAAAAACCTTAGTATAAAGTTTTTTTTTTCAAGTTTTTAACGTTCTCTTATTTTAAACTAGAGAGTATTTTAGACAATTTCTCACGTCAAAATTAAAGGGTGATCGAGAAATGGTACAAACTTATATGTTAAATATAATATGAAAGTATACAACCTAAAATACAAGGTATAAAAAAGTAACTCAATAATTTATATAATTGATTTTGCAAGTTATTAAAAGATGTATAGCAGTTTTATATCGTTATCCACAATTTTAAGGTTATAGTTCCATTTATTTAAGATTCTTATCATGAAAATATGTGCATAAAAAAACTTATATATAACACACATATATATATATATATATATTAAATTAAGAGTCTGTGTAACTGAAAGATTTATTTATTTTGCTGAGGCAGATATATAATAGATTTTAGGCACATCTTAAAACAAGGAAAAACATGGATTACATATGATGATCAGATGAAATAGCAAGTAAATTATGAAAAAAAAAAAAAAAGAAGAATGGGTCATTTATACTCCTCCTAAAACTTAAATTATCAAGTTAAACAACACTTAAATTATAAAAAAGAAATAAGGGAATGGAAGAATTATCTCTCAATCTTATCTAGAACAAGAAAACTCACTGGAAAGAGAGGATGACAAGATTATCCCTACTCATTGTGCCGCAACTAGGAGAAGCAATAATTAGCAGAATGGATAATATAGGAATTAAAGTGACTCATGTCCCTAAACAAAAGTTTGAATTAATTCCAAGAGGCAACAAACCGACCATTTCCTTAATACCAGCAAAGCCTAGAATTTGCACAGAAAATTGGCACAAACCATAGGCTAATAACATATTGTATTATATAGTAACCGCCGACCACATTATTTGTTAATCTAATAAACGTTCTAGATTTCAGTAAAGCACAAAACTGTCCCCTTAGCATCTAACCCAGCATTCCCCCTATATTCTTCCTTAATTCTCCATCCATAATTTGCTTGTATATAACCCCTCTCTCTCTCTCTCTCTCTCCCTCCTTTTATTTTTGCGACCCGTTAACCAAATTTTCTCTCTCTGTAGTTGTAAGACCAAAAGAAACAGATTTCCCTCCCTTTAGCCCTTACACAAGGACACCACTCCTATAACTAAGGGCATGGTGCCACCATACCCTTTTGTTGCACCTTAATATTACACGAAATAACCATTGCCCCAAAAGCAACAAGAAGCAAAATGACCAAAATAAACAATGATCCAAATTTAATCAGAATACAACATTATAAGGGCCATTCCCAAAACCCAATATCAAGACATAAAAGCTAAAAAAAAAAACCGGAGATGATGAAATAGTATATATTTCAACCGAAAATGACAAAAATAATCACCCATGAGCAAACACTTTGATAAATAACAACAATAGTAGTAGTAATAAGATATGATAATTCATAACCAATAATAATTATAACATGCTCACAAAAATGATGACGAAGATTATTGAAAATTACCTGTTGTTGAAGAGCGAAAATATGAGCGACGCAGCCGTAGACCGGGTCACGGAGGCGTGCCTGGGCCTCGTAGCAGACGGTGACGACGGCGTCTAGGCGCTTGTGGACGGGGATTTGGAGGAGGAGCTTGGAGACGTTGCTGGCTCCGAAGACTTTGTGCACCGCCGCGAAGTGGGCCGCTCCTTGCTCCGAGTCGAAGTAAGGCGCGAATATGCAACCCGGCACGCACTTCCTCCTCAAGAACTTGCACGCGCCGCACGGCCCGCCTCCTCCCCCTCCTCCGCCGCTACTACTGCTACTAGGGTTTTGGTTTAAGTTCATATCTCTCTCTATCAATATCTTTTTTTTAGTTGGAGCTTGAAGTTTGCTTGAAATTTTTCTGGGTATAATAAGGCATCAAAAAATACATGTGTTACGTGAAGGAAATAATGGGTTCGGGGATAATATTGTTTCTGGGTTTGGTTTGGTGGTGGTTTTTTCTCTTTTTTTTTTTTTTTTCGTTTTTGTGGGTATGGGAGGATTTGGGTTTGGTTTAAGTGGGGGAGATTAAAAACGCTAGAGAAAGAGAAGGAGAAGTCTTTATGGCCACGCGAGAGAGCAAAGGCTTAATACCCACATTTAGCTGCTTGCGTGAAGCAAACATGCGATAAGCCCTAGCTAGCAATTGTGCTCTCTCTCATCAAACAAACTGCTTTTGCTTTTTCTCTTTTTTGATTCTCTCTCTCTCTCTATCTCGTGAATTTTCCTATGTATCACAACTCATTATCCGTATTCTCCTTTTTCTCTCTTTGCTTTAATACATATTTATGACATGTAATGTATAAATATGTGGTTTTCTGTGGGAATTTTTTCTTTTCTTTTTTTGTGTGCAATGTACATCAGAATGTATGTATATATATATATATATACACACACATATATTTATATTGGCTTTTTGCGAAGGAAAAAAAAAAGCAAACGGAATTTAGAAAATCGAAACGTGTAGAGGAGACTGTCTACATTTGCCACTCTGCGTATTTCAAGCTGCGTGGAGGGCAAAAGACGCCAACTCTCTCTCTCTCTCTCTCAACGTTGAAAATGACTTAGTTTTTTCTTTACTTTCCTTTTCCACATAAAAAACAAAAGAAGCCCGTTTTTGAAAATGACAGGAATACCCACCTTTTTTTTGTCCTGAAACCATGTTAATTTGCATTAACTATTCAGTAGTGGCTAATAAATGACATGGGCATGCCCTTTTGAGTAACTTGCAATAAGAAGCAATTAGGCTTGTTATTGAGTGGAGGGGAGTGCTACCTAGTTAATAATAACCGTGCAATTAGTTAATTAGGGAATTGGGATAGCCTGGTCAAAAAATATTAATAGAAGCCGTGAGATGCTGGTTAATAATTATAGTGGTTGGTAGAAAAGTTGAACTATATGGTTGGATCCATACGTTATAACATAATATGTGAGAATTTTACATTATTTTTAATTAAAATTGTATTGTTAAAATCAGAACCCTAAACACTATATATGTTTTTGTATAATCATATGCACGCGAGAAATAGGGGGAAAAGGATGGATCAAGTTGAAAAATGGTAGTAGACTTATAATCAAATGTCTTTATTGCCATCATTACTAAGATCTAAGAGATGACATGAAGATGTTTACAAAGGCAGGATGGTTGGGATATTAATATGATGATGATGATGATATCAGTGGTGGTGACAACGAGGAGGGTGGAGACAATGACGGGAGTGAATTGAAGTAATGGTATAAACAACAGTAATTCTGATGGTTGGTGTTGTTGTTCGTAGCTTATATGATCATAACGTTTCATCTAAAGAAAGAAGAAGAAAAAGAGAAAAAAAAAAAAACCGTATGATCATTACCTTTACAGAAAAGTCAGTTACACTCCAATTAGTATGTGCCGCAAAAGTTGCCACACCAAAGTTACTTTTATACAGTAATTTTATTTTATTATTTCTTAAACCTTAATAAATTAAGGATTCAAATTCTACATCTTATATTACAGTGTGAAATTACTATTACATTGGTGCACTGTTTGGTTCACTTGTACAGTAACTTTTTTGTTCTTTTGTTTTTTCATAATTATTTTGTCTGTAATATGATGTCTTCGTTTTACTAATTAACAATATATGCATATGATGATTACTTCCCCGAGTCTAGATCGTTTCATGTTTTCATGTATGTATGTAATATTATATAGATTTATTGATCATACGCTTACGACTTGTATACATGCGCCTATAGAATTAACAAAAAAGACTAAATTTAAGAGAAATTAAAAGTTAAACCTGTTTCTAATCCTTTTATGCAGTTCTTGAAGCATATATACGTCATAACATCATATGCGTGGATTAAGCTAGCTATCCATAAGTACGTTTATGGAAATTTATTCATAATATATTGATCATACAAACGGCTGAAAACCAAATTAAAAATATACAGATTGACGCACCAATTATTTATATGTGGTAAGATTGCTCCTTCCCTTTGATGATATAAGGTCCTGAGTTTAAGTTCATTCCATCACAATAACCCTGGGCATTTGGGAGTCGCAACTTGTGAGAATTTCATATGCCACACAAAATGCAGTACGATCTTCTGGAAATTTTATGCGAGTTCTATCCTCTGATTTTATAATGTTTTATTTAGAAACATTTTTATCCCTATTTGGAGGCATGTTTTCGTTGTTTTCTAGTATTAAATGGTGTTTTTGGTATGCTAGATTTGTTTTTTAATGATGTTATATATGGTGTTGGTGCTGTGAGTCATTCGATTTCAGTGAATATAGCTAGGTTTTTTCATCAACTATAGAGGTTTTTTCAAAGAGTTATGTGTGGGTTTGATTGATTGCGTATCTATTTAGGTACACATTTTTAGAATTCGTGCACATGTCTATTCTCCTTAAGCGTCATTCGAATTTATTAGAAAACCAATTATCTATTAAATTGTTTAAAAGAGTAGTTTAAACCAATAGTTTGAAGTATAAATAGTGTAAAAATCTCACATGCTATAGTAAAAACTATTATGTAAAGCTCTCACATGCTACAATTCTCAAACTCAAACTGATGATTTAAACTATTCTCCCAAACACCCTATATGTGTTTCAGTCGTAGTTTGGTTGGTTTCCTTTTGTGTAAGCTTTTTTTTTTTTTTTTTTAAATTTGGAATATATCCCCTAAAAAAAAACTTTAACGTGCATTTCTTAATGGGAACTTTACAATGAAACATTCAGTACCAGTCCACTTTAAATGTATCCTATTTAACTATACGTTTTTTTTTCCCTAGACATCATAGCGTACTTTAGAAAAGTTTCCAACGAAGAGAGAGAAGATCATATATGTACCTATTGGTTGGTATACCTTTCACATTTTACAAGTAATAAAATCGAACAATCTTATTCAACCTCATAAAATTATAACATCGCTGTTAATAAAATAGTGAGCTCTAGTCTAAATTATATATTAATGTTATACTAGGGCCTATAATTTTGTACATAGTGATGATCATGAGGATAAAAAAGATTTTCAACAAAGTCACTTTGATCTTCTCGTTAAAGCTATATGATCAAGCCCCCTCCAAAAAAAAAAACAAAACAAAACAAAACAAAACTATATGAACTCAACCGAATTCAATTATTCCCATACCGCTCATAATATTTTAACGGAAAATTGTGGCAAATTCACTTTTTAAAACTTTGTAGTAAATATCAGGTTTTGAAAATATTTATAATAAATAAAGGATTTATAGTGTGAATAATATATTTACCCCTTTATTTATTGTGTAAATTATTTTTATTTATATAGTTATAGACTTAAGTTACAAATATTTTATTTACTCTCTTGTTTTTGTAGTAAATAATTCTTATTTACATCGTAAATAAACCATTTATATCATAAATCTACTATTTACTATACATATTTTTAAAACCGACTATTTATTTTAAAAAGTTTTAAAAAAAACTACTATTTCTCTCCTTCTTAAAACCTTCAAAAAAATTGAAGAAAACAAGAATTTAAATAAAGTATGACTGGTTTATTAATTCTTATATTCATTATTCTTTGGGCAAAAGATTAATAGGCCGTTTGGTACGTAAATTCAAAATCGTTTAAAGCAGTTTAAATTATAAATGTGGTTCAAACTTGTATTTGATGAAGTAATAACTAAGGCCAATTTAAACCGTAGAGGTGGTTTTAAAATGGTTTAAGCCCCCAAAATTCAAACTTTTTCTGCCCTTCAAATTCACATAGTTTAGATCATTTTCTATAATAGAAACATTTCTTATTCTCATTTTTCTTTCATTAACAATAATTTTCTAAACATCAGTTTTTGTTTTTAACTTAATATGATGTTTTATTCTTGTTTTAATCCTTTACGTTCATAACATCAGTTTAAAACCTCATTTAACTTATATAATTTAAAACTCACATTTCAAACCATAAATTTTTAAACAACATTATTTTAAACCTTTGCATATATACCTTTTTGCCTTGGATATTGATTCCGTAGTTAGTACTGAGTTTCGTCTCAAAAATATGGTCTCTAAATTAAATACCAATTAATTAATACTAAATAGATCCGCGTGGATTTTCTTTTTGGTCAGCGTGCTTTAACTTTCCCAATGTTTCTTTTCATTTTTTAACCAAATTACATGAATAAAGAAATGTTGAAATTCGTTTGATACGATCCACGTATTGCTTTCCATGCAAAACCTTTGACCAAATGGGAGCCACAATATTGCAATAAATATCCAGCTAATTTAGAGCAGCAATTTAAAAAAAAAAAATAGAAAAATCACCCACGCATGGTGTATGTGTATGTATAGTGTAATAAAAGAAGTTGCCAAAATAAAATCCTTCCCGTAAAAGGCTAAATTATTTTGAGGAAATACGCATACAATTAAAAATTTATGAAATATAGTTATTAACATATTATGTTACGTATAAATAAAACTAAAAAAATATATATTCGAAAACCAATTATTTGGTTTAGAAACTTTAGCATTTCTCTAATTCTTCGCCTCATAAAGGGAAAATCCCCAATATGGTAAAAGCCTAGGAAGAGGTCAAAAGCCCAAGTTCGGCGTTCGAAGAGCCCAACGAGAGCAGCTCGAATCTGAGAGCGCCACGTGTGAGTCGGTGACCACTAACGTAACTGCCCTGTAAGAACATGACCGCATCTTGGAAATCCGGTCCCACCCGCCGTTCACTTGAAGACAAAGTAACGTCCCATTTTTCCAACTTGTCATAAAAATGCCATGCCTTATTATTTAAAAAAATAATAAAAAAACTTTTTTCTTTGGAGATAAAAAAATAAAAATAAAAAAGTTGACGTTTAAAAGTATAAAAATAAATAAAATATTTAACACAATAGTTACAACTATAAATACTATAATACATAAAAATTTTATATTATAATAATTATTTTACTATAATATATAAAAATTTTACTTTATTTTTAAGTGGGATGTTAATCGGAGTAAGTTTTGTCAAAAACGTACTATAAATTGTTAAGAAAAGAAACGAAAAGAAGAAAAGAGAAGTCGCATTTGTGACAGGTCGTAACGGCGTGTCACCGCGCCGTCCGGTGATTGTCTAATCAGTGTGCTGTGAAGAGGAGGCATTGACAGAAGCTTCAGTCCCACCAGTTGACCTACACGTGTTGGCTGTCGAGATGTGATGACCGGTTGCTTACGTTTTAAACAGTTTCATACTTTCACCTCCCTTCTGTTCCTCTGTACCCTCTCTCTCTGTGTCTCTCTCACTCTCTCTCTAATTCTCTTTTTGCTAAAATTAACTTTTTTTTTCCTGTTGAGAAAAGATAAATTATCTTAGTCACGTGTAACAACACATACACGAACAAGATTGTATTATGACGACGTGTGCTTTTCAACAAAAAAAAATTTAAACGAGCTATGTTGTTTCTTCTCAATTTAATACTCGATTTAAAATGTGTGACATCATAACCTCCCGTATACCTTTGCTGTTAACACATGTTATAGGGATTGAGCGAGAAAAATTAATTAAAAGACAAAGTATAATTTTAAAAGGCAGAGTATAATTTTATAATGAGATAAAATATGATTCTTATAACATTTTATGAAAAATGTTGGAAAAAAATTTAGGAGGACTGACTGTCTACCCTGGTCCATGAGTAGCTCTGTTTTTTTTTTTAGACCTTTTGATGATATACTATCTCTAGTTGCTCCCTCCCTAGAATTTCATTTATAAATAAAAAAAAAAGAAGAAAAATATGGCAATTATGTATAAAATTGCTCTAAAAAAGTTTTTTTCCTTCCCCTTTTCGGTTGATGGACATTCATTTTTCTAATTAAGGATGAAGTTAGCAAAAGGCGTTAGTATATATGAATTTGTTACACACTTTTTACATCTTTGATGAACTCAAAAACAAATGTTATACTTTCTGAACAAAACCCACATTTATTTGAATCTCCAATAGATTAATAGAAAAGGAGAATAAAGTGACAAATACTAAATGGAATTTAAAAACAATGTATTATACTGTTAATCTAGTTTAATTTTTTTATTTAACTCAATCCCTCTCCAGCAGTTTTATTTTTTCAATCGAGTCCTTACGCATACGGTACTCTTCTTCTTCTTCTTCTTCTTTTTTAACTAACAATTTTACAAAGGCTTACCACCCTTAAGTTCAAAACTTGCAAGTAACTAGCAACAAAGCTTGCAAGTAACTAGCAAAATGCTGGTCTATAAAAACTAAAATAAATGGGCGTCTGTAGTTGTACGCGTCGAATTGGACTAAGACAAGAAAATATTTTTCAAAACAAGGTCAAATTTAAAGAAAAATAAAGAGGAATTCAAATTAACTCGTTCCTATATACTATACCTTTTTGTTTGTAAATGGATTCTGATTTCAAAGTGTTCATATTACTTTCAGGTTACTTCAGTGTTTTGGCATTATTTGCTTCAAGACAAATATTTTGAAACTATGTACATATATGCGTGATTTATACAATTAATTACAATATGGTCCACTTGTTTTGCAACTAAAGTTTTAATATTATTCTATGTTCCTTCATTAGATAGTTTCTTAGTATTTAAGCAGCAGTGTGTCTTGCAAATTGGCTTTGCCTATCCTTTTGTCTATTATCTTAGATTTATTGTATAATAATAATACACAATTAATTGAGATTAAGACTATCCTATTAATTCTGTTCTGATCTTTTGATTAAATTAAGGAAATATGTTTTAATTAATCACAAGATGTTACCTAAACATGCGGCAAACTAGCTGCTAAACTTTGTTAATTAATCGACAAACTTTATTAAATTAAAAGGGTCATTATCATAAAGAGAAATTATAAAAAGAGTCCACAAAAGATCTCGGACCACACTAATAGTTATGAAACTTTAGGAATTGTAACTATTGACAGACTTTTAGAGTCATTTTAGTCAAACCATCAACAGGGTCTATATTATTATTGATCACTGGTAACTTTGTTATATGGTGCTACTACTGTTTTTATATACTTATTTTGTATTATGGTAATGGAAAACAGTTATATAAATACACACACA
>CAMOHE010045123.1:0-15951 GCA_946598075.1 Artocarpus hirsutus | reverse complement strand
CATATTACTTTCAGGTTACTTCAGTGTTTTGGCATTATTTGCTTCAAGACAAATATTTTGAAACTATGTACATATATGCGTGATTTATACAATTAATTACAATATGGTCCACTTGTTTTGCAACTAAAGTTTTAATATTATTCTATGTTCCTTCATTAGATAGTTTCTTAGTATTTAAGCAGCAGTGTGTCTTGCAAATTGGCTTTGCCTATCCTTTTGTCTATTATCTTAGATTTATTGTATAATAATAATACACAATTAATTGAGATTAAGACTATCCTATTAATTCTGTTCTGATCTTTTGATTAAATTAAGGAAATATGTTTTAATTAATCACAAGATGTTACCTAAACATGCGGCAAACTAGCTGCTAAACTTTGTTAATTAATCGACAAACTTTATTAAATTAAAAGGGTCATTATCATAAAGAGAAATTATAAAAAGAGTCCACAAAAGATCTCGGACCACACTAATAGTTATGAAACTTTAGGAATTGTAACTATTGACAGACTTTTAGAGTCATTTTAGTCAAACCATCAACAGGGTCTATATTATTATTGATCACTGGTAACTTTGTTATATGGTGCTACTACTGTTTTTATATACTTATTTTGTATTATGGTAATGGAAAACAGTTATATAAATACACACACACATATATATATATTGATATCGAAAAGCGTATTTCTCTTTATATTTTGCCTTTTTGAAGAAAAGATAATACTTTATTGGCTTGATAATTGTTGATTAATGACAGAAAATGTGATTAAGGCCAAAAGGAACTTAAATAGCCAGACCAATAATCACGAGCCATTGCCAACTATACATACATACATACATATATATATATATATGTATATAATTCATGTACAAAACACTACGTGTTAGTGAAGATAGCTCTGCACCATGCAATTTAATTCTCAGCACTTTTCTTTAAGCAACAATCTTAAGATATTGTTGAGAAGTGGCATACTTTTCGTGCACATTATTTACAAATTAAAAATAACAATCCAAGGACATAGATATCGCTATATTAAGTAAATTTCCTTCTAATTATCAATAAATTTGCGTCTTCAAGACTTGATTCTACTTTTAAGTAGAAAAATCTAAGGGGGTGTTTGGCAAAGTGGTGGGAACTACGGTTCCCACCACAAAATCAGTTATGAACAGTTAAAAAACTCTCACATGCTACAGTAACAATAAAAAAAAATTGCTACAGTATAAAGTTCTCATATGCTACAGTAAAAGTGGTTCTCACCACTGGTTCCCACCACCTTCCAAACACCCTATAAAACCAACACGATTATCCGAGGATCTTTTGTGTTTTAATTTCTTGAAAAAGAGGGGAAAAAAAAGGGCCGACTAGCCAATGAGATTTTAAGGTAAACGGTGCTTGATTCTATGCCAAAGATTATAATTATAAATCTTTAGAAACATAAAATGTGTCTAGCGCTACATTAATATCCAAAATTATATACATAGAATTTAATTTAATTTGATGATCAAAATAATCCATATTTCTTCAGTACAGCCATTTCATGCCTTCTAAGGATCACTAGGCAGATCCTTCAACTTGAAGCATCAAACTACTCACATGTATTAGCTAGTCATCATCAGTTTCACTGCCTGTAACGCCCAGGCCATTCAAAAGAATCTGATCATGCTTTGATTTTATATTTATATATATATATATAAAATATGTTACGGTACAGTGGAATCTATCTTCCTTCAATTTATTCGTATTTTTATGATTATTTTTTATTTTTTTTAATTTGTTCTATACCCGCAATCTCATGCATGGCTTCTCCTGATATTGCAAGAGTTTTAACTTCAAGGGATGATTTTATTTACAACTTTATAATAAAAGATTTTCTCATTGATTTCAACAACTTTACAACAGAAAGTTTCTATAATATTAAAAATTATTTTCTATGATATTTCTCTCATAAATCCTTTTTTTCGCGAATTTTCCAACTAAAATACTTTTTCCTAATTAAAGTTTTTAAATTGTTATTTTTAAATTACTTAAGTGTCTCATCCAAAAAATGAATTTTGATTTCGCAACGAGTCACTGTCTTTTCATTAGGTCCATTGTCTTTCGAATCGGAGGTTTATACTGGCAATTAAATTATGACCATTCAATTTGTAAGTCT
The DNA here is from genome assembly GCA_946598075.1 of Artocarpus hirsutus. NCBI lineage: Eukaryota > Viridiplantae > Streptophyta > Magnoliopsida > Rosales > Moraceae > Artocarpus > Artocarpus hirsutus. The sequence goes on along the minus strand of CAMOHE010045123.1, from coordinate 13,798 downwards.
TTATACTCTATGCTCTATATCTATATATCTATATTTATATGTAGAAAAGATGTAATTGTTTTTTCATTTTTTTTTGTTCAACCATCACTATTTCAATATGAAATTGTTGATTCTTGTTCGCTACCATTTCATCCACGATAACATGTTAATAAGTTCACACTATTATTTTCACAATACAACGTACCACTTTTAAGGAATGACACAACACAACACAAAATTGATACGTGACCTCAAAATTGACGTGAAATTCATATATTTTTATTGATTTTTTTTCCACACACTATAGAGAACTAAAAATTTATAGCCCAGTAAAATATAATAACATTAATCCAAATTAAGCAAATATGATCCTACAATTATGGAAACAACTATCGTAAGATCGGAAATTCATTAAAAAGTATGAAAATTCTAATCTAAAGTATATTTTTTAAATATTTTTTTATTGATTTTGTGTCATGTTTGGGCTAGGCAAGTTCAAACCCAAGATTGACTTACTTTTTTATTTTATTTTTTTGTCAATTATAAGTCAACCCAAATCTGGCTCCTTTTTTACAATCATAACCCCAAAAAATCATGTCTTTTTTTAGTCTTGTTATCATGTTATGACTCATATTGCCAACCCTACTTTCCAAGAGGTTTTTAACGTTATCGACAATGTCAAAAGTGGTGGCTAGAGATGAGCATGGAGAAGAAAGCCATGAGAGGGAAAAGAGAGAAAGTGGGAGGATAAGAAAGGAGATCAAATAAAGGGATGGAGATTCTACATGGGTATATCAAGAGATGGCAATAAGGCGGGTTTGGACCAGGGTAGTCTTCTTGTAAACTCATCTTGCAAAGAAAAACAATCCCCATCTTATCCCCAACAACCCACTTTTTGCAAAGGATGAGGTAGGTTTTCCCATCATGAGCTTAGAGTATTCACGATATATCATTTATCAGATTAATTATTTTTGAGTGAAGTGGCTTTATAGCATTGGCCAAATCAATTCATATCACAACCAATAATAAAATATAGCAATAAGTTTATAAATTGGCCTTGATGTTTAAGAATTTTAAAGATGAAATTAAAAATTTTAAAATCATGACAAAAGAACTCAAAATAAAAAATTTTAACCGCAAGTCAAAATATTGATAATTTTAAGATGACTAATTAAAAAGAAAAAAGTAATGATTCATCTTTCAATTACGTTTTAAAATACTAAGAATTTGTATTAGAACATTGAACTATCTTCTCTTTAGAAATCACTTTTTTCTTTTTAAATGCAGAATTTTATATTCTATTCTTCAACATATAAATGATGTAGTCTAATTGTGTATTAACATATTAATCTATATATTCATAATAAAAATAATTTTAAAAGAAATTTTATTATTGAAATAATATTGATATCAAATTATCATAAAAAAGGCCAACATGTTTTCATTACTAAGGGTCTATTTAGTATCATTTTTTGCTTTTTAAAATAGAGAAATAATTTTTTTTTTCAATTTTTTATTTTTTAAACAAAAAAATGCTTGGTAATTCTTATTTGCATATTTTTTGTTTTAAAAACAAAAAAATAAAAAATACATTTGGTAATATAATTTTGATACGTTTTTTAATAAAAAAAAACATAAATTTCGTTGACTTAGGGTCATCAAATAGGTCACAGTAGTGAATCAGACTCACAGTTAAGGTTAGGTCATTATCGCTAACAAGGTCGTACTCTAGGGTTGAGGACAAGGTTGGGCTCCGGGACAAGGCATAGGAGTTTTGAGACTAGGATTAGGTTCCAAACCGAGGGTGGGTTTAATGGTTGGATTTTACATTCGAAATTGAGGGCAAGGTCAAGTTTTAAGACCAGGGACAAGTTTTAAGACCGAGGGTGGGGTCGAGTTTCATGACCAAGGATGAGTTTGGGAATCAAGGGCAAGGTTAGATTCTAAGACCAAGGTTGGGTTTTGTGATCGATGTTGGCATCAAGGATGGTTCTAGGACCCAAATCGAGGACAGGTTTTGAGATCAGGTTTAGGGTCAAGTTCTAAGACCATCGTTTGAGTTAGGTTTCAAGACTAGGGTGGAGGTCATGTTTTAGGAACAAGGTTGACATTGAAATATGATATTAGGATAGGGGTTAGGTTTTAGGACTAAGGTCAGGTTTTTAGACTATAGCTTGGGTCGTGTTCTAGGACTAGGGTCAGGATTAAGCACAGGTTCGAGGACCAGGGTCGAGTTCTGGGGCTAAAGTCGAGTTCATGTTTTAGTACCAGGGTTGAAGTTGGCGTCTAGGACCATGGTCTTGGTTGGGTTCCAAGACTATGGTCGGGGTTAGGCTCCAACGCCAAGGTCCCAGAACCCGACTTCAACATCAGTCATGAAACTTGACCTAAACCATGACGTCAGTCCTAGAACTCGATCTTGACCCTAGTCCAAAAATCTTACCTCGATTGTGACCTTGAACCAAAAACCATACCTCCACTTTAGTCTTAAAATCTAACCCCTAGTCCCAAAACCTAAACCTAAACCACGGTCCTAAAACCCTGTTAGACTAATTGCTCTAAGGATTAAATAATTACTACATTGTGACATTTTGTTAATAAAGAAATTATTATTTATGTCATATATCAAATTTCTCCTCTTTATGTTCATTTGTGTTGAACATATGATAATCAAACAAAAGTCTAAGAATATAGTATTAAACCTTTGTAATCATGCATATGATTGATAGATTATGTAGAATACATAAATCTTAAGGTGATGGTCTAAACATAAAAGGTCCACAATTGAGGGAATAAAGTTGGCTGATTTGTTTATGTTAAGATTGTTATATTATCTACATTCCTAATGGGATATAACTTGTCTTAGTCATCGGAGTGAGACTCTACAAGTAGAGATCTTGGTATATTATCATTGGTGATGATATATTGGATCAGGACTGAAGTTGAATTGATTTATGTAATAATTTTGTTTGAAATGGATCAATAGGTCAGTATTCTTGACTCGTGTCTTTTGATATACCAAAAGATGATATCTTGAATTAAATAAAGGTACATATACCGATATGTTGGAGACATGACTCTTGAATGACATAGACTCGTTATTTATAGATGTGGAATTCATAACTCTTTGGTAAAGTTAATGGTTCCTCTTATAGGCATTATCCTGGAATCAAAAGACTACAAAGTTCATTACAATTGTATAACCAAAGTTTTACTATTTGTATAGGTTATGAATAAAAAGTATTTTTTTTGAAAGTGATAAAGAGTACATATTTTAATAGTGAAATAATAGAACATAAGATAAATATAATTGGGAAGGTAAAGTGGAATTCATCCTTAAACCAATTATGGATCTCCTATAGTAATGTTACATATCATGATATGTTATGGACAAAAACCTAAAAGAGTTTCGTAATTTTGTGTTTAGTTCAAGAGCGCAACTCTAAGCTTTTAGTGAAATAACATTAGAGTTGATAATTATAAAATGAACATGCCAAGGACATGACATTTTATAATTATAGGAGCATGATCTATAAATATATATCTATCGGTTCCCCTTTGTTAGCTCATATAATTTCTTGTAAGATCAACATGTTTTTCCTACGAGTTGGTAACTCATGTTGATTCTACGATTGGTTCTAATTTGTTTGAATAGTTTGCGATAATTCATGTTAGTTTATCAATTGAATTAGTTTTGTAAATTAATCCAAAAAAAATGTGTTGGATTATTTGTATCTATTTTTTTTTGTTTTGAGATTATTGGTATATGACTATTTTAATCGGATATTTTCTACATTGAGTTATTTGAATTAAAACTAAGGCTCTATCAAAGATTTCCTGTGTTAAATAAAATAGAAACTTTCCATTTTAGGCTGAATCGACGGGCCAATGAAAAGATCCAACTGGTTGGATAAATATACCTATAGAGTGGTTGTATGAACCAGTAGGCCAGTGCATGCAACTAAAGTTACGCATTTTGATACAGATTTTGGCTCAATTACAAATTTAGAAGCCTTATCTAAGTAGAATTGATGCCCTACCAGCCATATAAATAAGAGGCTTATTCCTATTGTTAATTAGATCACTTTAGATATTTAGATAGTGTATTCCAAAGAGATAAATTCTGAAACTCCCATAGGGTTATTGTTCAACATCAAGAACAATAATTCTTGGTCTCTTTTATTATTGGAAGGAGACATTACTAAAAGGAGAATCAAACAATGTGCACCCACTAGCATTCTGTTTGTGGAAAAGACAGTAGTAAAGAAGACCAATTGATTGAGGCTTTTCCGGTAACAATTCTCTCGTAGTAATTCTACCAGAAGTACGATTACCGATTTACCAAGGTATGAAGTCTTTGTGTTAGGAAACAATTATGCATTGTATGTTTTAAAAAAATTAATTAAAACATTTTTTCAAAAACAAGTTAGACATGCTATGTGTATAAATTAATAAAAAATCTTATGTACCTTTTAGCAAACAGGAAACCATAGGACTTGCTACGAGAGAATTCAACCAGAAGAACTTCAACTAACTAGACTTCTTTGCTATTTTCTTTCCATAATCAGAATGTAAGTGGTTGCATGTCGTTTAGTCTTTCTACAGGCAACGTTTCCTTCTAACCACTTGAGAAAACCAAGAACTAAAGTTTGAGATTATGAACAATAGCTCAATGGGAGTTTAGATTCTTTTCAGCAAAATACTTTTCTCTAAAACTTTCAAGTGATTTAAGAAACAATAAAGAAGTGTTCCCTATATATATAGGTCAAATTAGCATCAGTCTTTAACATATTAGGCTTCAAAATTAGAGTTTGGATCAACTTATCTTCACAAAAACACTTGAGATATAGATTGCCAACTTGGTAGGGGCAGTCGACCACCTAGTTGTGGCAGTTCCTTATCATATGTTTTTAGCTCCTGAGAGTTATCTGATTGATCCAATTTAAACCGATTGAATAAATACCACTTTGTTGACTCGAATATCCTTTATAGAGCCTTAGATTTAATTCAAATGACACAATGGTGAAATTATCTAATTAAAACAGTCACATACAGATAATCCTATATAAATAAAATCCATTGCTTATTTTGAATTAATTTATAAAATTAATTCAGTCAATAAACTAACATGAATTATTTAATCTAATCAATCGAATTTAAACCAATTTAGTAAATAACATAAATTACCAATTTGTAGAAAAAACACACTATATCATTACAAGAAATATAATCAGCTAGTAAACAAGACTCGAATGGATATATATAGAACAAGCTCTTATAATTATAAAATAACATATTTCCAATACGTATATTTTATAATTATCAACTCTAAAGCTATTCCACTAAAAGCTTAGAGCTGCACTCTTGAACTATATATAAATTACAAAACTTCAATAAGTTTATCGTCCATGATATAACATAATGTGTAACATCCTTAATAGCATATTCATAATTAGTTTAAAGATAAATTCTTTTGTTCCATTATCTCACTATTGGAAAACTTACTATCCATACCCAATACAAATGGTATACCATTTAGTTACATATAAGTATTCAAAAGGTTGAGCGCTCTAGTTTCGAATTACAGGATAATGCCTAAAAAAAATATTATTCTCAACAAAAGAGCTATGGATTCCATCTGTAAATAACAAGTCTACGTCAATCAAGAGTTATATCTCTAACATATCGGTATACGTACCTCCATATACTTTAGGATGTCACCCTTTGATACATCAAAAGACACAAGTCAAGAATATAGACTCGTTGATTCATTTTAAGATTAAGATGTAACATATAAAATTGGCTAAAGTGCATTGATTTATTCAATTGGAATTAATAATTAAATCAATTTATCTTTAGTCTTGATACAATACACTAATATCTATACTCATGGAGTCTTACTTCGATGACTAAGACAAGTGATATCCCATTAAAGATGTAGGCAACATAACAATCTTAACATGAATAAAGCGTCTAACTTTATTTCCTCCATTACAGATATTTTATATTTAGTCCATCACTATAAGAATCATGTCTTTTGCATAATCTGTTCATTTATATACATGACCTGAATAATTTAGATTAATAATGTCAAACTTTTGTTTGCCTATCGTACATTCAACATAAAGAACATAAAGAGGACAATATTTGATATATGAAAATAAATATTTTTTTAATTAAATATCTCAAAAACTTATTACATCATTTAATTCTTAGGACACCTAGTGCAACACTTTGATTAAGTTATGATATATAGCACGTCTAACTCATTTTTAGAAAAGCTTTTATTAAAAATATTTAAAATTTTGCTCTGTACTCATTTTCCAACAACCCAACCCTAAGATTGATCCTAAAACCTGACCCCAATCTTAGTCACAGGACCCAACCTTGAAACTTGACCTCAACTTCTAAACCCAATTCCCGACCCTGGTCTTGAAACCAAACCTCGACCCTAATCCTAGAAGCCAACCCCAACCTAGACCACAGTTCCAAAACTCGACTTCAACTCCGATTCTAAAACTTGTCCTTGATCTTGTTTTTAGAACCTGATCCTGACCTCAACCTCAGTCTAGAAACTCGACCCCTATCTGACATTGTCCTAAAACTTGACCTAACCTCGATCTCAAAAACTGACATGACCCTAACCTAGGTCTCAAATTCTGACCATGATGGTGAGTTTGCTATGTTGACTTGACTCCAACGATGTGTCTGGCTCTTTGTTCTAGCCTCAACGCAAGTCTAGTTCACGATCCCACCCCTATAGCAAGTTTGTCCTGCATGCACGACCCCCCGTTGAGTCCGTCCTAACCCCAAACAACGAGTTCAATTTGTTGGTTGGCTTGACCCTGACAACGAGTCAAGCCTAAAAACACAACTTTTATGGTAAGTCTAACTTGATCCCGACAACGTGTTCGGCAACTATCTCAGCCTAGATAATGAGTTTGATCTGTTGACCCAACCCCAATGATGAGTTTGGCCTATTGACTCAACCTTGACAACATGTTCGGGCACTGTCCTGACTGCGACAACGTATCTAAATCGCTGGCCTAGGGTCTAGTCTACTAGCTTGATGACAACTAGAAAATGTGGGGCGTTAGCATTTTATTTAGGTTTTGAGGTAACAAGTGCTTACTAATTTGCAACAAGTTGAAAGTGTGGATTTGATTATCAAGAAAAATAAAAATAAAAATAAAAATTGTAGATTCAGCCCACTGATTGCAGATTCTCTAGAGCACATAGTAATAGTGCTCTTATTCATCAAATCGAATTATCAAAAAAAAAAAAGAAAAGAAAAGAGCAAGAAACTATACTCTTTTCATCTGGGTTAGCAAGTGCTTACTAATTCGCAACGAGTTCAAATTTTTTTAGCCAAACTCAACAACACCAATTACAGAGAGGAGTTAAACTGGACATCAACAAGAATGTTACACTGTATGGTGCACATCTAGTAGTGGGCCAATTCAACATGTCCTTTGAATATTCAACTAGTTTCAATATAATCTATTTGTAACACCCCGAAGTTAATTAAGCATAATTAGTGTACAAATAGTGGATTAGTATGCCTTAATGTAAATTTGAAATAAATTTAATTATTTTGTGATATTTTTGAATTTATCTTACTTTTGATTATTTTCATTTGTTATTTTAAATTTTAAAACAAAACAATTAATTAAATGCCAAATATGTCCTTTTTGTGAAAACCACATACGCAACATAGTTTTTAAACTCTCTATTTGCTCTCTCCTATCCCACTCCTTCCCCTCATTCTCTTAGCTCACTCTCTCTCTCTCCCCCTCTCTTCCACATTTTTCCTCTCTCTTTCTCTCTTTCATTTTTGTTTTCAAAAATTTGAACTCAAGCCCTAATCTTCAACTAGATTGGAAGCTTAGGAGCAAGATTGAGCCTCTATAAACTCGATTTAAAGCTCAAATTTTAGGTTAGTTATTCTATTTTTTTCAAATTTTCAAACTTTTTCCAATCCCTTGATTTTTTTGGAAATTTGAATTTTGAGTTTGTTTTAGCTTAGAAGCTCTTTAATCTAAGTTAGTGGAACCCTAATCATCATGAATTTAACGTTGATTGAACAAAAATCAAGCTAAATCAAGTTTTTTCTATTTTTTTCTATTTTCTTTATTTTTGGATCTATTTGAAAATCTCTAAGTAAAACTTGTTTAAAAGTATTTAAAAGTGTTATAATGTGTTTTTCTATCACTTATGATCATTACCTATGCTTGAGAACTAAAAAAATAGATTAAAAATGAAATTTTGAGTTCAGAGAGGCTGAGACTCAAAGTCTCAAGTCTCATAGATTTTTCTAGTTTGGCAGGCCGATGATGAGTATCGGCAGGCTGAACTCATCTGGTCAGAAGTTCAAGTTAGGCCAGTTTGGTAGGCCAATGATGCATGGCTGGTAGGTTGAACTATGCAGTTCGGCAATCTAGATAGGAAAGTTCGGCAGGCCGACTAGACTTCATGAAATGTTGTTGTTTTCATCTGTTTTTATTGTTTAAAACCTAGATGAAGATCTTGACCTTATGATATGATATTATGACTATAAAAGGCATACTAAGACACCATGACATAGCATAGTAGCGTAGAATACTCGAAGTTAGATATTGATAAAGCTTAGTTACTTTTAAGGTTGATCGTGGTTCCGTGAAACTAACATATAACAGGTCAATACTACGGTGTTAAGTTATGGTGCAAAATATTGAGGTAGGACTCTATACCCTTTTCTTGGTAGCCAAATTTTAAAAAAAGAGTTTTGGCCACAAAAATAATTTCTTTTAAGATGACTTTCAAGAAATGATTAAGGTGAACTACTTAGTATTTTTCATTATTTGTTGAATAACGAATGATCATAATGAATCGAATAATGAATGTATATGACAGTACTTGGTAATATAAGACCTAAATAATGACATAGTGCCGGACACGTTATAAATACTGTCCGGAATGAAATAATAGAGCATGATGTCATACTCAGAGATCGGGTCATGTAGATAGCGCCTTGGGGGCAGGTCCCGAAACTCAGTTAGGCCACTATGGTGGTGATATTATGGCTTTGCCAAATGACTAATTAATAAGAAGATTTCCAAACGAATAATGACTTTAAATGGTAAGAATGAATTTAACATGTTTTATTTATTCTTCTAAATTTTTATAAATTACATTCGAATGCGAAAATTTATGTTTAAAATTAATGTTTTCTAAACCTAGTCCTATTAAGCCTTTTGCTCACATTTTTATTTGTTTTTAAAATATTTCCCCCTAGTGGATTGTAGCTTAAGGCCAACTGAGAGACGACATGACAAACACGCGAGTCATAGGAATGTTGTTTAGGTCATTTCTTTATTTCAATCAAGGCATGTAATATTTAAATATTATTTCTTGTATTAGACTGTGGTTAAAATTCGTTATTGTCGATGCCATATGTGTGCAGTAATGTGGGTCCGGTGGAGCTCGATTTATGTTTATCTAACCTTATAATTTTATTTCATTTTATTTGCTTTAATTTAATGATAATTGTTTTTAAAAGGTCTTCAATTATCACTTTTTTTTAAAATAACCCAACGTATTTAATTAGTGATTTTAATTAAAATTTGGTTTTATTAACTTTATTAATCTGTCACGTCATTGCCCATATTTAGGGTCATGACAGAATGGTATCAGAGCCCTATTTTTGACCCTTGGGAATCGTACACACATAGGTACAACAATGAGAAACCACTGACAGTCTAATTTTATTTTCAGAACTGAGAGAGTGGCACCTAGGCGTCATCCAGCTTCTGCTGACATAGATCTGGCAAATGAGAAAGGCATGATAGGGCGGTGTTTGCTGCATTTCGATAAATGGTGGCAAGGGCTAGGTCAGAGGATTTCAAGGCAAGTCGTTGGTATGAGTACTTTAAGGAGTTTCGGCATGCATCCATCTCGACTTTCGATGGAAATAGGTAACCGCAAGTAGCTGAGTACTAGTTAGACATGGTGGTGAAACATCTAGACACTCTTGGAATGCTAATGGAATGTCGCGTAAAATTCACAGTCTATGAATTGGAAGGTAGTGCTAACATCTGGCGGAAGCAAGCTAACCATTTGGAAGATAATAGGAACATCAACCTAGATAGATTTGAAGAATTGTTCTATGAGCGATATTTTTTGCAAAGATACAGAGGCTAGAAAACTATCGAATTTTATCGCTTGAAGCAGGGTGATATGATAGTATGGGAGTATAAGACAAAGTTTGATGAGTTGGCCAAGTTCGCTCCATCCGCAGTGGCTTTTGAGCGAGAAGAGTGCATTAAGTTTCAAGAAGAGCTTAAAGCACCCATTCAACGATAATTGGTGGCCTTGAGACTTCAAAACTTCGGTGAGTTAGTATCATCAACTTTATCTATGAAACGCAATTATGCGTTCTATTGTGAGAACCAGGCAAGGACACTAGGAGGAGCCTAGAGGGGCAACCATAACCGACAAGCTCAAGGGAAGAATCAACAAGGTAACATGAATAGTAGGGGCAGTAGTTCATTAGGTAGCGGATGAAGTGGCTCTTACAGTTTCTATTGTTACTATTGCCAGCAATCGAGACACATCAAGAGGAATTGCCCAATAAAGGATGCTCGGCAAGGATCTCTGACCGAAGAAGATGCAAGTCGTTAGCCCCAACCTCAGTCTTTCGCTCTGCCTCAACCTCAACAAGTTATGCAATTGTAGTTTCACCAGCCAACTCTATAGCATATGCATTACCTAGTGCAAGGATATTAGCTGTAGAGTTTTAGCAAAATGCCCTATAGTATCGAGCACCAAGTGCAGCTAGCATGCAATCACCTCCACCACAGTAGTATCGTCTGATGAACCAGGGACCCAACAATGCCAACAAGGGAAAAATGAAAGGGTCCAGCTCAAGTTCATACCATAACTTCAGGGAGTTCATAAGCCTAGACCAATAATGCAGTTATTGATGGTACGGTTATGGTTTCTCGACCTCTAACTCATGATTTGTTTGATACTGGTGCCATCCATTCTCTCATTTCAAGTTCTTTTGTACATATCTTGGGATTAGAAATAGAGAAAATTGATGAACCCTTACTTATTACCTCACCCTTAGGGCGAGTGTATGCAAACCAAATATGTAAATCTTGTAAGATAATGATTGAAGGTGAGACTCTGAAGAGTGATTTGATTGTAATCCCCATGAGTTCCTATAATGTAATTTTAGGAATGGACTGGTTGTCTAGGTATAATGCTGTTATAGATTGCCATCTTAGGAAGGTAACCCTAATGACCGATAAAGGGACAACGATTACCTACCAAGTTGGTAGTGATCAAATGATGAGTGAGCAACTCATGAAGACATGCCTTGGAGGATGAAAGAATCTGGCTTGTTATGCCCTTCTTTTAAGTTAGAGGAAGAGTCTAGTATGGCAGGAAGGGATGTAGCAATACCGATGGTTAATGAGTTCAATGATGTCTTCTCCAACGAGTTACTAGGATTACCGCTACCCCAAAAGATTGAATTTGGTTTCGAGTTACTCCTTGAGACCGCTCCAATCTCCGTAACACTGTATCAGATGGTGCCAGTAGAAATAAAGAAATTGAGAAAGCAACTTTAAAAACTTGCTATAGGGGTTATATTCAGAACAATATGTCACTATAGAGTACGCCAGTTTTGTTTGTCACAAAGCATGATGGAACTGTTAGACTGTGCTTTGATTATCAACAGTTGAATCGAATCACCGTGAAAAACAAGTATTCGTTGCCAAGGATCAATGAGTTATTTGATCAACTAGGAGGTTCCCAATATTTATCGAAGATAGATTTGCAATCTGGATATCACCAGCTCAGGTTTAAGGAAAAAGATATTCCCAAGATAGTCTTTAGGACCCAGTATAGACATTTCGAGTTTCTGGTAATGTCGTTTGGGTTAACAGATGCTCCGGTAGCTTTTATGAATTCAATGAATAGGATTTCTCAAAGATGACAGCACTGTTGATATGATTGATCGGGAAAAATGCAAGTGTGCTTCCCAAGAGTTGAAGAATTTGTTGATTACCGCTTTCGTATTGATCATATCGAGTAGTGGCAAGCCATACAAGGTCCACACTAACGCATCAGGATAAGGACTTGAATGTGTGTTGATGCAATGTGGACGAGTAGTTGCATAAGAATCACGACAACTAAGGCCTCACGAGCAGGACTACCCCACTCGTGATTTGGAGCTTATAGTAGTGATACATGCGCTGAAGATTTAGAAATATTATTTGTATGAAGTAAAGTTCTAGGTTTTCTCAAATCACAAGAGCCTAAAGTATTTGTTCACTTAGAGGAATTTGAATTTTGAGGCAACGAAGATGGGTAGAATATATGGAAGACTACAACTATATGCGGCAATATCATCCTGGGAAAGCTAATGTGATTACAGACGTGCTCAGTAGAAAGTCTTCTAGAATTCTCGCTTGCTTGGCACTAAAGGATTGAAAAAGAGATGCTATAGTTAGTGAATAGGGACTACAGTACCATGAAGACTTCGATCAGACTTTGATGTATCATATGGAATCTACCCCAGTACTCGTTCAAATGGTGAAGCAGAATCAATGGCAAGATCAACATCTATAAGGAATATAGATGCGGATTCAGAACAAAAATCAATTTGAAGAATAGAAAATTCATACAGATGGATCATTGTACTTAAGGGAACATCTAGTAGTACCTACGATCAAGGAAGTGACAAAGGCCGTAATGGACAAAGCTCATAGATTTCAGTTTGCTATTCATCCAAGAAGCACGAAAATGTATCATGGTTTGAAGAGGTAATATTAGTGGAGAGGTATGAAGAAGGATGTCCAAGAGTACATCGTCAAGTGTTTGACTTGTCTTCAGGTGAAAGCTAAGCATCAGAAGCCTATAGGATAGCTACAGTCGCTTCCTTTTCTAGGGTGGAAATGGGAGCATATCATGATGGATTTCCTCATTGGGTTGCCAAGGACGGAATAGAGGCATGATGTAATTTGGGTCATTGTCGACAGGTTGACGAAATCTATGCATTTCATACCTTTTAGGCCAATGTGTTTGTCACGCCCCGGAGTACGGGAGGTGACGTGGTGGTTTAATTAAATTAATTAAGTAAGGATTTGGTTAAAAATCAGGGTTTTAGAATGAAATTTATAAATAAAATGTGATAATTTTAAAATCGTTTGAATAGAAAGGTTAAAGAAATAAAGCAATTCATTGTAATAATTAAACAAATAGAAATAACATTAAAATAATTAAATATGGGGTGGAACGCGTATGAGTCCCACTGGCCCACATATTGTGCACACACATATAGTACTGACAATATTATAATACAACCACAGTCCAACATAAAAGAGAAGTTAAAGTCTTACATGCCTTGAATGATAAATTAGCCTACCGAATACTTCTACTGATCGTAAGTCCGGTCGGCGGATTCTTCTCCAAACCTATGCTGATATCCACCTAGGGTTAAGATTTTAAAACAGATAAAATGTGAGCGAAAGGCTCAGTAAGACTATATTTGAAAGTTATTCAATTTTAAAAGAAATTGCGTAAATCAAATAAACGTATAAAAATGAACTAGAGCAATCAACGAGTAAATAATTAAATGCGAAATAAAATAAAATATAATATTACCAAAATAATTCAAATAAATCAATTCAAAGAGTACCATTTTTCCTTTCCTGGGCAAACCATACATGACTCACCACCGTAGTGGCCCAGCTGGGTTTCGGGACCTGCCCCCAAGGTTGTTCACTACACAACCCGATCTCTGATATGGCATCATGCCCTAAAATATATATAC